>JAIUZE010001528.1:0-100110 GCA_022085475.1 Heliosperma pusillum | reverse complement strand
GAAGATGACTTAAAAGTTCAAGAAAAGTTGGTAGGACGACTTAAAGTAAAGAAAAGTCAATGACGACTTTAAAAAGTCAAGGAAAGTCAAAGACGACTTAAAAAGTAAAGAAAAGTAAAAAATGACCAAAAACGGTCTTTTCATGAAAACTCTCAGAAATTCCAAATACGAACGCGGAATTTCAAAATAAGACTCGGAACAAAAATTCCTATTTTAAAAACTTAAGTTCTACTGAAAAGTGTTAGTAAATATTTTTACTAGAAAAATTGGCATTTTTCGGGTTGTTACATATTAAATGTTTAAACTCGTGACAATATAAATAATCACAACTAATTCGACGTATGTATAACTTAAGTCACTAATTGCTATGGATGTTTTATGAATACTCACGACGATTCCTTAGGAATAAACGATACTTCAAAAAATTAAGCAGTTGAATTAGTATTTTTAAAAGTTAAATTGAATTACTAAAATAAAAAAAAAATCTGATGAAATTGTGTATGGGGACCACCTTTCAAAAACTGATTTTTTTCCTCCTTAAATCAAGGAACCAATAGAATTGTTTTAAATGTTTTCGCTTTTATATAATGAAGATAATAATTAAATATTTTAAAGATAATTTGATCATTTAATTGAACTATTATTTATTTGTCATTCATTAACTTCAACCATAGATCATCCCCTTCTCGATCATTAGTCTTTGTGCCAAAAATAAAGCTAAATAAATAAACGAAACGGAGGGAGTATATCTTAACCTACCGGGAAAAGTTAAATTGTAACTTTGTTTTGTAATGATACTGAAGGACCAAGGAATTACCCAAAAAGACACATAAACTGATAGATGAACCGTCTCAACGAAAACCTTAAGGTGATGGTTGAGTCTCATATATTATAGTTATATTCTAATATTCCCCCTCATTCGAATGCCCATTGGGCTTAAAGAGTGGTTGATTGTGCACAGGCCCCCCATACCATGTGCGGATTTTTCCACTTGGTGAGTTTGTGAGATATTGGGGTTTGCCAGGGTTTAAACACGTGACCTTCGGTCATTCTGGCTCTGATACCATGATAGATGAATCATCTCAACCAAAACCTTAAGGTCATGGTTGAGGCCCATATATTATAGTTATATTCTAATATAAACCACTCAAGGATCGAAATGAGAAGGCACAAGCAGCCCAATCTGCATCTGTATATGCCTTAACGGTGAATGCATAGTTGACATGGTAAAAAAACAGCACAAACTATCATTTTGAGATATTTGAGGACATGATAAGATCAGCTAAATGTGTATCATGAGGTTAACTAAAAAATTGTCTTTAATGTTTAACACCTATATGACAAATCAGGCTTAGTCATGTTTAAATACAACAATTTACCAACCAAACTCATGTAAATTTCAGGGTCTGGTAACAAAATTTCAAAACTAGTTGATCTCAAAAGTTTAAACCCTTTTGCATTGGAAAATTAGCAAGGCAACAATTTTCCATTAAAGTATATCTAGAATATACTTTCTCTGATTCAACATAATACCTTTATCATTCTTGCAATCTCTCAACCCAGAAAATACCTGGCAGGTCCTAATTTGAGTAGTAAATTTGGAATGCAAATTGTCCTTCAATGTCGAATATCGTCCGAAGAATCTCCAGTAACCAGGACAGATCAATATAGATTAATTTAACCATAAAATTCTTGGTGATGCTGTCAAATATAGTAAATAAAGAATAATCATATTTGGAGTGGACAACTATAATCCTATAAAAAATTACAAAGCTCTAAATTAAATTGTATAGAGGCTTGTTTTATCCAAAAAGAGATTGAACCAACTTGCAAACTGGACCCTATTTGGCTTTGTAACCTTGGGGAGGCTTTATATAAACTTCCATATCAAGGATACCTTGTTTATGTCAAGATGATGCAAATGTCATTGATTAATTGAAGCTGCTGCAAGCAAAACCTTAACAATTGTAAATTTTGCAACTGATGCAAAAGTATGCTTGTAATCTTTGTCCTTGTCCTGACTATAATCCATAGCAACTAATCTTGCTTTAAATCTCTCAACATTGCCATCAAATTTGTAATTGATCTTCTAAACTCACTTATTGCCTATAGCTTGCTTATTATCAGGTAAAGAAGTGAACCCTCATGTACGATTAGCTTCCAAAGTCTTTAATTCTTGATTCGTGGCTGAAACTCACCTAGGAATAGTTGTAGCTTGTTTGTAAGAGCTTGATTCAGACTCGGTTAGAACACTACATAAGTATTTGACATAAACTCTGTTAAACCCACTGATGTTATTCATAACCTGAACATGCATACCATTAAGATGTGAGAATGAAGAAGGTAAGGGACAATGGTATGTATTCTCTCAACCTAGTTGACAAAGTTCTAATCGCGACCGACTTTTTCCAGCATGATCAATATCAACAGTAGGTAACTGATTTGCAGTACTATGGACATTTCACATTCATGTCAAGGGCAGTGACAAAAATATGTTGTAAATCATCAATAATATTATGTGATGTAGAATTATTGTCATTTAAAGAAGTTTGATTATCATTCTGGTTTGGATTAGTTATCATTTCTCTAGTTGTGTTATTGTAGAGTCTATTGATCGAATACGAAAAAGAGGAAGTGAATTGAGTATTAAAAACTAGTCCCACTTTTTCGATTTATATGATATGTAATTAATTATTTGATCTTATAGATTAAAATCAACTAATTAATTAATCAAAGTAAGCGTAAGTAACGAAATAACGAAAAGTAAAGAGAGTAGAGAGAGGCACACGGATTTTTGAAGTGGTTCAGTTTCACACGTTGAAACCTACGTCCACTATTCTCGATTAATAATTCTTAGTACCTTTCTACGGATTACAAAAATTATCAACCCACTCGTATAATCAACACTATGATTATAACTCAAGGTGAGTATCGCTAAATATTCTATACTATCTTACGTTAATAAGAAAGTACAATATAACTCACACAGATTCCCGTTAAAGAATTGTAAGATTATAATGATGTACTATTATTATCCAATAACGTATTTCACGCGAGCGATTGATAAAGATTGATGCACGACTCTTTTGAAAAACAAACACTAAAAATAATAAATATTTTGCTCAAAGGTTTGCTTTAAAACGATTTTGGAAAATACTCTCAAGTATGTGTGTCGTGTGATGCTTGTGTATTTCGTGTATCTCATGCTTGAGATGTGAAGGAATATTTATAATAAAAAAAGCATAGTAGATCTAAAACTCTACCTTAATATTTAAGAAAGATATTTATCTTTAATATCTTAAAATAATATTTACTTTATCTTTTATAAATATCTTGATCTCAAAATATTATTTGGTTTATCTTATAGAAATATATTTATCTTTATATCTCAAAATATTGTTGTAAAGATATAGTAGAATCCTAGATTAAGGTAAACAAGGAAAACAACCTATAGAGGCCGAAATTCCTAAGCTACACGAAACCCTAGGAGGCATGCAACCCTAGGATGCACAAACCTAGGTTTACACGAAACACTAGGTGACTCAAAACCTAGGTGGGCTAATTAGGTTAACAACAAATTGAGATAAAATATATTAGAACCCCTAGGTAGCATGACAACCCATAAGTTGTACTCCCTCCAATTTTTCATCTTCTTCCCTCTTTCCATATTGGGCCAATTGTGGTGATGTTCCCTCTTTCCTTATTTGTGAGTAGTTGTGTGGTCCAAATTTAATTGAATGTGGGGTAGTGTGTTTTGTGTGGTCCAAATTGATTTCCTTAATTCTTGTGTCCAAAAGAAAGGGGAAGAACATAGTAAATTGGAGGGAGTATTACTAATCAATAAAATCTCATAAATATATTCTCTATTAAAACTTCTGATAAATATAAAAATACTCTTTCACTTTTGAAAATATTTAAAACATTTTATTTCCAAAATCATGCATCAACATTTATTCATCCAAAGTTATAGGCTAAAGCTATAACTTTGAACATAAAATCACTTGAATGGAATAGTTACCGAATGACGACCTATATTATCTAATCTTCACAAAGATCTTCAGTATACGGATCATCTCTTCATCTTGATCACAAAGACCCTCCATCTTGAGTCTTGTGTTATTTGAGGTAGATCTTGTTTGAAGCGTTTTTCTTTAAAGTTATGACTGAGTAGCTATAACTTCCATGTAAACTTCCAAAGTTATTCCTGAAGTTGTTATAACTTTGATCTTCCTTCTCGTAATTGTTGTTATCTATGATAAGACTAAAGCACACAATTACACGCATATGATATATCAATTAAAGCACATTATCAAGTAAGCACATGTCATTATCAAAACTATAAAATAGGTCCAACAGTTATTCTTTGTTATAAATGGATCATTTAAACCACCAGAATGCAAATCTACGAGAGATAACTCATCCTACTGCGTAAGCCTTTATCAATTTTGTAAGGAAAATAATCTTCCTTCAAATTAAATCTTTACTAGTAAATAAGACATGCCTATTAAGATCATACAACTTATAACCCTTTTTATAAACAGTTGGTTTTGTTGTAGACGGGTCGGATCTCTCTCACAAAATACAAGTGGGAGGGCAGGTGGGAAATCATTTCCCACATGCATTTTTTGTGAGAGATCCTACCAGTCTACAATGAAAATGTGTGTTTTATCAAATGGATGATCTAAGGAAGACACGTTTACTTACCCATAGCTTAAATATATCAGAAGATGACTTTGAAGCAAAACATCATGAACCAAAAACTTGTAATTCATCATATTTTGGTAACTTATCAAACAAAACTTCATATGTTGTTTTCCATTTAGGAAGTTTAGTTAACATTTTATTTATCAAATACGTGGCTGTCAATAAACACTCACCCCAAAACTTTGTAGGTACATTGGACGGAAATTTACTATAGTGGTGGGCGGAGTTAGGATTTAAATTTAGTAGGGCGGAAAATTCAGCTAAGTTAGGACTTAAATTTAGGAGAGGGAAAACTTTACCAAAGTTGTACGGATGATGGTATAAGAGAAACTTGAATAAAATATTGTAAGAATGTAAAAAATTTACAATTATTCACACACTTTGTTAAAATTACTCCTTCTCATCCACTTCAAACATAACATTGATTTAATCACACATGTCGAGTCGCTTTTTTTACAACGTAATTATTATGTTTAGTTACAAATGACTTAAAATTATAAACATTTGATATTTTTCTAACATTCATGACAATGAATCAAATAAAATTTCACATGCTCTCTTCTATATTAAGAATATAAACCAAAGATTTTCTACACCCATGAATAGTGACAAAAAAATCAAGGAAAAATTTTCACGGTACCTTCGAATTATGAAAATTTGTCCGAAATACCCAAATTTTTTACCTGAAAAACTTTAAGTGACCATTATTCGTGTTTAAAAACTCAGAAAATGACGATCTTTTTTTTCAAATTGTTCATTTGTCAAAGAGATACGATTTGAAAAAAAAATTAATCTTATTTAATTTGGATACCGTGGCTAGCTAGGAGTTTTGTATGTTAAATTTGTCTTTACCGAAACTTTGAGTGACCATATGTTTTTGAGTTTGTTACACACTTAAAAGCATGGTTAAGAAAGACCAAGGAAATAAGAGGACTATTTGTCATTTTTTTTTTAATTGGAGACAAGTGAACAATAATAAATGTCGGTACATCTAATGAGGACATTCATATTATCGAAAGGTAAATAAATGAATAATACAATCAATAAGTCGGTTCAGATCATATCATTTTGGGTTCTATCGTTTTATCACTTAACCTTCGGATCAGTTCGAATTGGTTTCGGTTCAACAAATTTCCGAGTTCTCTTAAGTCGGTTTTCGGATAAGTCGGGTCGATTCTTCAGATCGGGTCAACTTTTGCCAGTTCCGAAACGTCGGTGACTTGCCCCCACTTTCTCTCCTTCGTTTCTCAATCTTCATCCATACGTCTTCGATTGTTCACTCTGCCTCAACCTACCAATTTCTAGTTCCTTCGTTTCCCCATCAAAAACCCCCGATTTCCCTCGATTAATTTCACTCATTCAATCATATTCTTCCCCTTTTTCTGAAAACCCTCTTCAATTCCTTGGTCTCTCAGTAATTCTATTATCCTTCGATCAAGGTATTTTCATAAAGTTTCAATCTTTAACACTTAATTGTTCAATTGGGTTTATAATTGTTAATTAGATTAGTTTTTGATTAATGGGGTTTTCTCACATTTTGCTCAAGAACCCTTGATTGTATTGGATTGGTAGGTTATTATCTTGGCATAAATTAGGGTTTTGATTAGATTGGGGTTTTCACAGTTTGCTCAAGAATCCGTGATTGTATTAAGATTAATTGGTTAATTGGATTTTATGATCTGGGTTGTTATTATTTTGGCATAAATTAGGGTTTTGATTAGATGGGTAAGCCATTATTTTATGAGATTTTGGAAAAGCCTGCAACTAGTTGTATTATAGCATTATGCAGTGCAATTTGGTACTACATTCAGAAGAAAAATATTGGGTATTCACATGTGGGATTGAGTTATGAAACTGCTCTTGAAGGACATCATTGGAGGATTATAACGTCGGCATTTTCGCATATTAGTGTGATTCATCTTGTGTTCAACATGAGTGCTCTTTGGAGTCTTGGTGTTGTAGAGCAATTAGGTGACATGGGTCTTGGTGTTCAGTTTTATCTTCATTATACTCTTGTGTTGGTTGTGGTATCCGGAATGTTGGTGTTAGGGTCTTATCATGTTCTTATTCAGAGGCTGAAACTCGAATATTTTCGGAGAGTTACGGCTGTTGGGTATTCCTGTGTTGTTTTCGGGTGGATGACGATTCTGTCTGTGAAGCAACCGTCTTCTAAGTTGAACCTCTTTGGGCTACTTTCTCTGCCAATCAGTTTTGCGCCATTTGAATCGCTGATTTTTACGTCGATTATTGTTCCACAAGCTAGTTTTCTAGGGCACTTGTCGGGGATCATTGTTGGATATGCGATTGGATGGGGCTTAATTCATGGGATGAATAACTATTGGGCTTTTACAATGTTAGGATGGATGGTTGTCGTGTTTGTGTTGAGTTTGAAGCGCTCTGGTGCTTATGACTTCGAGTTTCTTGAGGTTGAACCGGTCACAGATCCTTCACTGCCTTCAGTTCGCTTTCTTGCTCCTGCCAATGGTAGAACTTTGCAAATGAGTTCTGTCCCGACTGGGGGAGTAGAACTAGTATAGTAAACCCCTTACAATTTGTGTATTCATTTTTATTTTTGACAACTGTTTTGGCTGTCCATATAAACAATTGTTTGGGTCTGTTCATCAATTAGTCCCCTTGCTCTTCTCTGTCCCGAGAAACTCTCAGCCCCATTATTGATCGTCTCATATGAGGTTTCATTAGTTTCCAATCCATATGTTGTGGCCTGATGCCACATTTGGACCGCCTTGTTTCGTAATGCAATATATTTTGTACATAGTATGGTTAGACGATGATTTATACTACTTTGTACATTGTATGGTTATGCCATGAATTGAAATTTGTTTAGCGAGTGAAATGATTAGATGGCTGGAGATAGAGTATGCCATTTGAGCATCTTTTAGGACACAGATGATTTGATATCACTAAAGCGATTTATTGAGAAAGATTCAGCCTATTTGTACATAACAGTGATGACACTAGTTATAATGATTTCTGTATTCTTTGCTATTATCACTGGTTTCTATCTCTATAGCAGCTGATCTTACCGAGGTGTCGTGGTTCTCTACCCTTTTCTGCATACCCAAAATCCCAAAATAATACCTTTGCAGTGTGTGTCGCTACTATTTTGTTTTTACTTTGAAATATCAGGTTTGTTGAAAATAAAATGGCCGCGGAAAGCAGGGAACTATTATCGATTGATCCTGCGCAGGTGCGTGCAGGAACACTATGATCAAATGTGAAGATAAATGACATCGGATTGCAGGAACACTATGATAAATAATTTTGTAAACTCATCTAAGATGTAATAGAACAGCAATCTGAAGCGACCATCGTCTTCCTCGATTGTTGCATTGTCATTCACCAGCAGTGGAGGCCTGTGGGGCAAGCATCACTGGAATGGAGTTGACTTTTCATAATCAAGAATAGGGCCAATAATTTATTTACGAGGCTTTGTGCGAAAGCTAAGCCGTGCGTCCTCAATTTATGAGAACAAGTTTAGAACTTGCCCAAAGCATAGATACAAACTCATTCCATTGAGAGGATTGTGCTTAAGCTTCAGGAATCAGGGAGTCCTAAGTTATCATGTGTGATAAAACAAATGCAAAATCGAAAGATTTTTTACATATACAAATGCTAAAGTATTATTGCTAAGGCCATGTTCAGCTGTAAGACTTGTTAACCTTTGCACCGGTTAATAGTCGGCCCAAATCGAGAGATTTTTTACATATACAAGATGAATGACAATCTTATAGGAGAAGAAACTACTATTAAACAATGCGGTTATAAATGAATGGGTACATTCCAGAGTGAGGATGCACATTTGGAGTACATAAACAAAGCTGAATTAGTCTTTTCTTCCCCTTCTACCTCGAGGGATTAAGCGGCAAGAACAAGTGAAAGTGTTAGCATGTCGAGTAGAGAAAGGCAGCCTTGTCTGATATGCTCACAGTCGCTGCGGCTTACTAGTTAATCTGCAGTCATGACAGGATGTAAGATTCATATAAGTCGATGCACATTTTTGTTTTTTTGACACAATTGCATTTACACAGAAACTGTAATCAAACACAAGCAGAGACAAGTAGAGACGGAGAGGCAATAAATTGTGAAGGTATAGAATTACGTCATCAAAGTTTTACATGTTACATTTGAAACGACTCACTATTCTTCGATTTTGGAATATGATGGATCAAAGCAAAATGAGTCTAAACTATCTATGCATCATCTATCGTGAATCAGCACAATGTTAGCAGATTTCCCAATGCAGTTTTCATTATGAGCCATCCGCAAACAGCAGACGAAATGCAGTACAAGTCGAGCATAAGAGGCTAAGAGCCATCAAAATGAGCTCAAACATTCTCTGATATAAAGATACTACAAGACAGATAATAGACAAATCAAGGAAATGGAACGGTCTGAGTTTCAGACCTTGAATCATCAGTCTATTCTTACACAGGAAAGTGCACCAAATTCTTGTTCTCATGTTAGTTCTGAAGCCCGTGGAAAAATCTCTTATCCAAATATCCGATACATAAATCCGAATCATCAGCAAGTATTTCAATCAATTAATTAGGTTAATGTTTTTCTTTTTATGGCTAAGTAAGGAGCACGGTTGTTTCTTCCTTTATAAATGCAATTACAGCAACGCATGAGGTACTAACGTAGGTTTCCACTCTCCACATAAGTACTCCCATAGTCCCATTCCCTATTTCCATGTTTTCAGGCAATCTTGCTTTGAGTTTTAAATATGGATTATCTAATAAGTTTATAAGGGGGTATGAAAGTATGTAAATTTTTAAAAAAATTAAAATTTCCTTCAATGAACTCCGTGTTTTACAACAGCACCATTCACCACAGCATAGCTTGTAGAAATAGGAAACATGATTCAAGGATTAAAAACATATCAAGTGCAATTTAGCCACTATACTATCACAGTCACAATAAGGAATTTCAGGAAGGAAATAAAAAAAATCGTAACAAACTAACAATATAATAGCATAACATAACATTCACTTAACACCTTGTATGAGCCTCCCAATATTAGGGTCTCAGGATGCCTGATTTTATGTTCAATAATTAACTAGAACTATCATCACAATGTTCAATAATTAACTCCAAGCATCCAAGAACACCAGGTCACCAGCTGAACAATCACACATACTCGAGGAGAAAGTTAAGACTTTGACGGTACACAGTCTGTTGGCTAATTGTACATTTAACGACAAACCAGACTGATTTCACCGGAACCAATAAAAACCAAAAAGTATGTGCCAAAAAGCTGTATAGCAAACACGATATTTTCATAAGAAAAGATTGTTGCTAAAGGTCATCTCACAGTCACAGTACTCGCAGCTACTTCTTGCAAAGATATTTCACAGAATTCAATTCACATAATCAAGTTATGAACGTTGCTCAACTCTATAAAGGCACTTACAGCTATTTTGTGTCTTCAGATTTCTTATTGTCATCGACTGTGCCATTTACATGTTGCGTGGGACAAGAGTCGTGGGGACCGGGATGAAGAAATTGAGAAAAACCTTGTCCAAGCGACTGCCATAGGCGCATACCCAAAGCCGCGGGAGGAGTATTGGTGCTTGCAACTGATGATGCTTCAAAAGGAACAGCCGATTCGGGGTTAAGTTCAGAAAACCTAAATGCTCCTAGGATTCTTTCAGGAAGCTCTACTTCAGTTTGGCTCTCAATAAGAAATGCTAGATCAACTGTTAGCGATGTGATATAACCAAAAGCAAGATGAACGATAGCATTGGCAACCACGGAAGACCCAATATCAATATCCACTTCTAGAAAGTTCTCTCCTAGACAATATTTGCATGAAAGGGCCCGGCCAATAACACAAATAGCCTGTTCTCCAACTGCTCTCTTAACAAGCCAAGGGCCTTTCACAATGTTTGCAATCAATTTGAGCCTCGAATTCCTAAGATAATCATCTCCCTTCAAAAATTGATTGACCACAGAATCTTCGGGAAATGGTTCTTGAGTTACAAAATACGCGATTGCACTGTAGTTATCTTTCCCTGGAACTTGAAGATTGAAAGCCCAAACAAAAGGTTTATTTCCTTCTGGAAACTCATTATCTAGTACCTTCCTTACGCGGTTATTAGGATCGTTCAAAACTTCAGAAATCTTTGATGAACCTTTAATCCAATCAAACCCTAATGGTTTCAAGAGATATTCGCCCCCAGGAATTTTTACTCTGTTCGAGAAGTACTCAGGACCTCTAACCATAAATATGTCTCCCGAGGGAGAAGCCCAACCATTGGGACAATTTTCTGGTTCGAGCAGTGGAACAGCGCCTTCTGATATTATCCTTCTCATCCATTTGGGTTCATCTTTCTCATTTTGGTTTGCCATAATATGAAAGAGAGTTATCTGTTCAAAAATGTGCATCGTTAAAGAGAAGGGTAGAGTGAAATCAGTGAATATAAAAGGACACCACAAAAACTTACACAGATGAAACGATCTTACACATGAGACCAATCCGATAACTCTATAACTGAACGATGAATATATAAAGTTTTGAGCGAGTATCACATGTGAAACCATAGAAGATCCATCGGACACCACATGCCAAGTGATGCTATCATTTTTCCCATTTTTACTATTTATTTTCCATTTCTTTCTTTAGAATCAATTCTAAAACTACATTTTAGAGGGTCAGAACTCAGAACTAATTGTTAATGAAGCAACAAAGATGATTCATTCAATACTATTAAACAGATTCAAAGATATTGATTTAGCATCATGCTGCATCAGCTTAAAGAAATTCACGGTTTGTCAAGAAATACACTAGAACACAATTTAACATTATATATCCTCTTCACTTTCTTTGTAAAACCCACTAACCCTATGAGTCTACGACTTGAAAGCAAAACGCTTGTGACATCTTTCATATTTCTCCTTCATTAACAGCCCTTACAAGTTTACCATGATGTAATATGCTCCTATTCCAGCTTACAGTCCCACACTCCCACATTCAGTCGCAACAATTCAAGAAAAAACGACACTAGATTAATAATGCAATTATCTTCTTATGACGGTGTCGTGAATCAATATAGTGACAAGCATGTGTTCAGCTTCTCAAGTCCTCCACCTATACTAAAATATTAGGGCTACCTGCACTATGAAGCAATCAAACAACTGTTTCATAAGTCACTTGGAACTATTTTTAAGTGTCAATTGAGTCACAAGACATTAAAGTCTCAGCATAACGGAATTTGAACCTCCGACCTATTGTCTATAATACCGTCGCCACTAAACTAAGACATCTTCGGTACTTAAACTAAATTATACAACAAGGTTTCTGTCATCCATTGACATCCAAAAAAGGAAACTTTTATAATACAGCATGATATGAAAATCTAACAATTACCCAATTCAGAAAACCCTAAAATAACATAATTCCAGTAACAATTCAAAGCATCATCTCATCATAAATCATAATAACAACAACTACTTCATTAGACAAAAATAGGCACAAAACTCCAATCAAACCAAAAACAAGTAATCAAGAACTCACAAAAATAATAACTTTATAACCAAATTCAATTAAATTTCCAATAAAATATCAGAATTATTAAAAGAACTGACCGTTAAGCTTTGATGAGATGAACCCAGAGAAAATGGGTATCTAGGAAGCAATAATATTTGGGTATCTTTGAGTTTGACACACAAAATAATTGAATAATTGAATATAGTATTCCGTATTACTGAGTCAAGAGATTAATTAAAGGAATAAATGAAGAGTTTAAAGTAAGTTTATGAAGGTTTAAAGCTTTAAGCAACAATTACTTTAGGGTCCCACATAGATTAGCTGCTAATTGAAACTGACATTTTGAAGATGATGGAGAGATGAGTCACTCTTGTAAGATAGAGAGGACAAACAATTGTTTTTACTTATAATAAATTGGTTATGCTAATTGGGGTAACCTATTTCATAACACAAATTCTTATTTAAGACGGAGGTAAAGCTTAAGACGGATATCATATTCTCTCACAAAATACCCATCAAGGGTGAGTGGAGAGCACATGGGGGGTGCCCACCTTGTCCCCTCTAACCATTTCCTCTCACAAAATACACGTTGCAAGATCCGACCCGTCTTAAGCAAGACCTACTGATTTCATAATTGAGGCAAATGCTTTTGTTGTGGTTCGGCTATATGCCTATATGTGCTGGTGGATAGATCTCGTAAAACTGCCCCGACTTGAATGACTCGATCTGGCAAGGTTGATTTGAGAACCGGAAATCACTCGAAATGTATAATACAAAGTGATCTGATAGTTCTGAAAAGACCAATCCCAAAAGTGACTCGACCCGAAGTGATCCGACTTGAGTGACACGAAATTACCCCAAAATTACATAATTATAGCAAAATCATGACCCAAACAACCCTGATTGACCAAACCCAAAAGTGAAGCGACCCGAAAGTGACCCAAAAATTACCCGATCCGAAATTACCCGACCCGAATAATCCATTTTGCGGGGTTTACTGGTAGACCATGCAAAATAGATTTTGAGGCGAATAGTGGAGAAACAAAACTTTGAAGTAAAGAATAAAAAAAGAGCGAAAGCGAAAACGATTTAATCGAATATCATAAAAAAACACAACTTTTTTTCAATAATTTACAAATTATGCGAGTACTCTTAATAACCCTTTAGACCTACAACTAGAGTAACAAAAAAGCAAGATTTAATTGAATACCATAAATCCATAATGTTGATGTTGAGTTGAATTGATCCTGAATTTTACGTGATTCGATATTTACATGATCCACATATGTTATTACCTAAAACAACTCAAATTGATTAAAACAAGTGATCGAAATACATCATGGTGATTCGAAATTAACATTACAGACTTCTTTAAATAAATCAATTTGACTTAACAAACCCGAAATAGAACCATATATTTATTTGTTTTTTTTTGTAGGCCATTCAGTTTAATCCAAATCGAGATAGTAAAATATAAATACATGACATACATAAGCATAATATTGTTCACTGTGACAATGTTCAATCTTACAACCTAGAAAAAGAAAGTTAATTATGTTTCAGAGGCAAATAAACTATTAGAGGGCTAACAGCACGCAAATATTGATCATAAGTTTCATAAAATTATTTTAAATACCCTATATATTTAGTTGTTGGTACTATTTTTTCAAGCTCTCTTAACTATTTAATCCCTAAATTCATACCTAGTTAAAATTTGCGTACGTAAACCAAACTCATTTCTCATAAACTTACTAATCATGGTCACATTGCAAATACCTTTTTTTTTTTCTTTCGTATGTCGATATTCTATGTAAAGTGAGTTCTTAATATATTTTTTTAACCTTCTAAACTAGCTTGTGAGCTAAACTATTACATCCCCCAATTGATTACAAAGTACATAACCATTCAAAGAGGCACTCAATGCATTTAGATTGAAGCACTAAAACTAACTCTTATCTAACCAAAAATAATAATGCAAGGATGTGCTCACAGGTTAAAGTCACCCACTTTTCCTCTTTCATAAACTCAATTACAATACAATTGTCATTGGTCAATAAAATATAAGAAACAACTTACCTAGCTTCAACCTAAACCAAATATTGAAATATGTAAATTTTATCACAAGTCATACATGCTTGTTTTCTCTTATTTTAAGAGGTTAATCTTCCATTTTCACTATTTCTCTTTATAACCTCAATCTTTCTTCATGATCTTTTCTTTTTCTTTTGCACCCTAATACACATATTTCTACATTTCTCCCTACATTATAGTGCCATATATTCACTTTAGGTTTCCCAAAAAAAAAATGAAAAAGAAAATTGATATTAAAGATGATCCTTTAGTGCAACACCCATTTCTTCTAATATTAGTGGTTGCATTGGGCTTCATATTAATGGATCCATTTAGCATGGGCCCATTAGGAAGTCACGAGTTCAGGCCCATTTCACATGAAATTGCACCCTTTAAGGAAGTAATGGAGAAATGGCCTAGAGATAACCAAAGTCGACTGGGCCGGTATGCGACCCTAGAGTTTGTGGATCAAGTGTTTGGGCCGGAGTCGTTGGAGTTTGATCCGTTGGGCCGAGGACCGTATACGGGTATGGCTGATGGTCGAGTAGTGAGGTGGATGGGTGAGAAAACTGGGTGGGAGACATTTGCAACCGTGTCACCTAGTTGGTAAGTTTTAAATTATTTTGGACAACTGTAAATAAATGACTGGGACAAAAACAGTACCACAAAATTCGTTTCATGACCCATCCCACCCTTAGATACAATTCCATAAAAGTCATTTATAATGTGAATTAAATATACTCTCATCTTAAAACACATGAAATTCATGGCTTTTTCACATACCTTATTATACAAATATGAAGGCTGCAGTTACTATGGATCCTCTGACTCCTAAAGTGCATATAAATATTTGATGATGTGTTCTTATTGACTGAGAGCAACTCTGCTATAATACAGTCCTATGGTATAGGGCTGATCCAAAAGGGGAATATCCCAATATTAACATTTAATTTAATTTTTTTTTATATTGATAAATCGATATATGAAATGGTCATATAATATAATAATTTGTGATTGATTAATATTTCACAAGGTCAATGAAGTTATGTGGAAAAGGAGTAGACTCAACAACACCAAAGCAATGGAAGGTTGAGCAGTTATGTGGGCGTCCATTGGGTCTACGGTTCGACCCAAAAACCGGAAACTTATACATTGCAGACGCATATTACGGGCTCCTTGTTGTTGGGCCGGAAGGTGGTCTTGCCACTCCTTTGACAACCCATGTTGATGGAAAGCCCATACTTTTTGCTAATGATCTTGACATTCACAAGAATGGGTCCATTTTCTTCACGGACACTAGCAAAAGATACAATAGAGTGTAAGTGAACCCTTGTTATGCCATGTTCAACTTAATCTGTACTTGTTTTTAGTAAATGGAAGCGGTATTAACCCAAATTAAACTTAATTTATACTTCGTGGGAATGGGTGTTCATGCTTTAGACCTGTAAAAAGAGTTGAACAAGTCGGGTTTAGTTCAATCGCTTTAGATTAGAGCCGATGTAGTAAATTATTTAAGTATTTTCCCCGTTTTCTAAACACCTTTCAGAATGCAGATGTTAACTAGCTTAGTTGGTAAGTATGAATGTATGATGGGTGGTACGTACTCATGATCCACATTCAAACCCCGTCAGGCGTCAGTATCATATTCATCGTTGTAGCTCCCTTTACACACACAAAAAATTTACTTGACACAATACAATAGCTTATTAGTTGTTTAGGGTAATAAGGGTTACTGAAACACATAATGGTGGATTTTTATATGATATCAGAAAGAAAAAAAAAAAGGTCAATGATATTGTGCATGCAAATTGATGAAAAATTACTGAAAAATAAAATGGTTTGAAACAAACAGATACGGGTTTTAGCTATAATTAAAACAAACCACGTAGCATAAAAAAGAGCGTCTTAAACTTAAGACAGTCTTAAATGAGATTTTATGTCGGTTAAAGTACCTAAGATTGTTGAAAATATAACATCTTAATAGTGTTTTCTTAGTAAACATCTTATACATTGTTGTTTTTATGTTGTAGGAACCATTTTTTGATACTATTGGAGGGAGAAGCAACGGGAAGGCTACTTAGGTATGATCCAACTACCAAAGAGACGCATGTTGTATTGGAGGGCTTGGCTTTCCCTAATGGAGTTCAATTATCAAAGCATCAAAATTTCCTTTTATTCACTGAGACTACTAATTGCAGGTCTTTATTCCACTTTACTTTCAATAATAATTCAATTCCATGCATTATAACACCTTCCTTAAAATAAAGTGTCAAAGATATTCATGTTAAACTAATAATTCGACTAAATTGTTGTCCATTCGATATTAATGAGGATATATGATACGCATATCCTGATATCTTTATTAGAGAAATTAATGGTCAAAGTTGACATCAGTTAATAAATGGTTAAAGCTGACATCAACTAACAACTTTATGTTAATAAAGAGTGACATCAGAACCGTTCTACACGAGACTTACTCACTTACTACTCTCATGTACACAGATTGTTACGATTGTGGCTAGACGGTCCAAAAACCGGGAACATAGATGTTGTAGCAAACCTACCGGGATTTCCAGACAATGTTCGAGTAAACGAGAGGGGCGAGTTTTGGGTTGCTATAGATTGTTGTAGAACATCATCTCAAGAGTTGCTCATTCACAATCCATGGCTTAGAAGGATCTATTTTCGGTTGCCGATACCAATGAGGTACTTGGCAAGAATGATGGGCATGAAGATGTACACAGTAATTTCATTGTTTAATGAAGAAGGGGAAATTCTTGAAGTCATGGAAGATCAAAATGGTGTAGTAATGAAACTTGTTAGTGAAGTTAGAGAGATTAATGGTAAGCTTTGGATAGGAACTGTGGCTCATAACCATATTGCAACTCTTCCTTATCCTGTTATTAGTTAATTATTAGGGACTAATTAATCTTTGTTTTGGGTGATCATGTTTGTTTACTAAAGTAGTTTGTTTGATTGATGTTTTTGAGGGGATGCATGTAAGAGCTTTCTTGTGTGTTAGGGTGATTTGAATGAATAAATACTAAGTTTATTGTTTAGGTTAATGTACAAAATTTTGTGAAATGTCCCAAAGGATGCAAATATTTGTTTTTCTTATTTTTTACAAATGCGTAAGAAAATTAGAAAAATCATAGTTTCACGATAGTAGTACGTAATGATAAATTACTAAGCCAGGAAGATGGGAAACAAATAATTTCATTTTAGAAAATCTACAATGTAATTTCGTGTAAACAGGCTATTTTCTCCGAGGAGATATGTTGAGGCTAATATTAGAGGGCAAAAGGGATTGAAACATATAGTACAATTGTTTAGGTTAATGTACAAAACTACAAAGTGTTGTGAAATATCACAAAGGATGCAAGTAAGAGTATTTGTTTTTCTTATTTCTTACAAATGTGTTACAAAAAAATTGGTATTTAAGAGGAAACAAATTCGACCTAAATTGAAGGATCAGATTAAGAAAGGTGGAGATAACGACGCATATCTGACAATCTATTAAGCCACGAAAATGAGAATGGAATAATTTCGACACAGAAAATTTACAGCGTAGTACTGTAGTATTGTGGGACGGGTTTATTTTATCCGATGAAATAGGCTGAGACTAATCACAAATTCTCTCACAAAATACCCATCAAGGTTGAGTAGAGAGCACATGGGGGGTGCCCACCTCGTCCCCTATACCAATTTCCTCTCACAAAATACCCGTTGCAAGATCCGATCCGTCTTAAGCAAGACCTACCGGAGAGTGGAGACTAATATAGTGGCAAAATGGATTTAAACATGTAACACAATTGCATGCTTGGTTATGCTTTAAAAACATGCATTGTCCCATGTAAGAGGACATCATTATACATCCCATGTCAGTATGCTACAAAAATAACCCACCCTTTAAAAGAAACTTCATTCGTTAACCATAAAATTTACATAATTAATGCAAATTAACATCTTTAAAGATAAACGTCATACAAAATGTATACGTGGCGAACTGGCGATCATCGCTCATATTAAAAGCCAAAGGATCTTCATCATTTCATTTCCTTTTTGAAGGGACGCTATTATAGACTAATAATGAATACTCTACCCTGCAAAATGTAATAAATTTATATTAGCATTATTATCTACTACTTGGTTAGTTGTTCAAGTAGTAAACGATAGAAGTAATTAATTACTTACCCTAACCTACTACTTGTACCAATTATGACTAAGGGGGAGTTTAATTCGAAGGAAAGAAATGAAATGGTATGGAATTTCATACTACTAAGGATTGGATTCTATATTCCATATTTGCTTTATATATTGTTTGGTTCAACCTTAGAATGGAATAGAATGTCAAAGATTATGGAATGAAGTTTGAATCTTGGGGTAGGACTTGGCCGGGTATGAGATTAGAGGGGTTGGATCAAATCTATTCCATTTCATTCCAGCACCCCCAACCAAACACCCCCTAAATTCAATCATACCATGCATAGGTTATGACTAGAGAAGTCAACAAAGATGAACAAATGCATACACAAGCGGTTCCACACTTTAATTCATATGATTAATATTCCCCTTGAAATAGTTATTTCTATAACGATTTTTCTAACATGTGCCCACTAGCTACATGTTAATAAAACCAAAATGAAAAGAATTAAATGATGTTTTTTTTAGAAAAATTGAAATTGGACTTACTTTTGCTACTTCCTTCGTCTCAATCATTTGTTTGCCAATAATTAAAAATACGTCAAAAAGTTTATAACATGCAAACAAATGAATGAGACGGAAAAAGTATTGTTAAAAAAAAACATTTAATTCTTTTCATTTTGGATTTTCTAACATGTGTCTAGTGGGCACATGTTTGAAAAACCGTTTCTATAATACACTTCTCTAAAATAATAGAGAGGCATGCATGTTGTTACTAGGTTACTACACTTACTAGGTGCATATTATGACCGATTTAAACACTTAGTCTTGCTTAAAACGGAGGTATTAAGATGGGCTAAACATTATACTACATGGGTAATTGCTTGGGCATGTAGGACAAATGTTTTGTTTTTTTCCTACGCAATCTATTTTGATTTTATTCATCAGGATATATTTGACATGTTTTAAGCTTAAGACGCATATGTCTGTCTTAAATAAGAATTTGTCAATAAGTAATTTGTATTTGTAATTAGGGTGATTCCGTAAGTAACCAAGCGAATCTAGTAACCCAGGACAGAGGGATTTCAAGACACAAATATTCAAATAAGGCCTATTATTTCCCCAATCTCATAATAATTCTATATACCGGCGCAGTTAATAATAACATTTAGTCTTGCTTAGAACCGTCTTAACTTAAGACCTATCTATCACAA
Organism: Heliosperma pusillum; assembly: GCA_022085475.1. Lineage (NCBI taxonomy): Eukaryota > Viridiplantae > Streptophyta > Magnoliopsida > Caryophyllales > Caryophyllaceae > Heliosperma > Heliosperma pusillum. The sequence continues at coordinate 80,472 of JAIUZE010001528.1, read as the reverse complement.
CCTCTTTTTACTTCTATTGTAATCGGGTCTGAGAGCTGTCTTAAGTGAAAACGGTCTTATATAAAAGAGATTAGTTTACGATATGGTGTCGGAGATAATTCAAAAAAAAACTTACTATAGAGCTTCATTATAGGGTTTTGGCCGGACTGAATAAGCTCAAAAACAACAAGATCACCAGCTTTGAAACCGAGAAAATGTTCAAAGACACCCCACCCTCCAATATAAGGAGTAGTATTGCTTTGCTTTAGTGGAAGTCTCCATGACTTCTCCTTTTCATCAATGAGGATCATTTCACAACATTTGTTGGTTAAATCATTTTTCCTAGCAAACTTCACGGGAATTGGCTGCAATTTTATTGAAAATATGAGTATTAGTTAGTCATGATCTCTTATTGACAGCCTAACAAATAGGTTTCTTACTCGATTCGTCTCTTTTAATTGTTGTCATATTCCTTTTTTTGGGTGTCTCAGTCAATTATTGTCATTTTTATATTAGGAAGGTTTTCCGATCCATGAGTAATTTGACCCCCCAATCAGACTATTTTCCACTTGTATTTGATCTGTCTGAAGTTTACGACGGATATTACCCGTCTTAAGCAAGACATACCGTTCTTACGTAGACCTAGCAAATGGGTCACTCGAGTTGGGTTTGGGTCGGGTCACTTTGGGTTGGGTTATCTTTGAATCAATAATTATTGGGGTTGGGTCACTGTTGGGTCGGATCCGTTTGAGTCTATCGGGTAAAGTTCGAGTCACACTTTTCGAATTATTTTCGGGTCTCTGATCGGTTCAACTTTGCCAGGTCTACTTATAAGGCAAGAGATAGATCATAATAAAAGAGCTTAAATGAGACAAACTCGACCCAAACCCAACTCGAATAACCAATATTATAAAATTTAAATAGTACTCCGTATAAGATTAAACCCATCAATAAAATAATTTTTATTTTATAAAATAAACCCATCATGGCATCAATAACCTTATTTTGGAGGGAGCAAGAAAGCAGGGAACCAATTACAGCTACTGTTTGGACTTTGAAGAATAAGTAAAATGTGAATTCATATTTAAAATTTTAAATCAAAAAAACTCAAAAATGGTACAGGTAAGAAGAAACATGATCGTCAAAAAATAATTAAATATAAACATTTGACATATAAAAAGCGATTATTGTAACGATCTTACACAATAATTATTACGGACTAAAAAATTGAACATACCATTCCACCCCATTTCTTGAAGTATGGCTTCACCGTGGCATGATAGTATGGCAATCCCCTTGGCTTAAAGGCCACTTTCGCTCCCGAGCCACCGGTCGACTTGCGTCCAATCTTAGCATCAGCTCCTATAATAAGTTTTACAAGTTAGTTTTTCAACAAAACATTAATCAAAATCGGTTTATTTTATATATGTCATTCTCATGTACCAAAACAAAACACGCTTTTTAATTAATTATGAAACTCTTATGTACACTAAGTCAAATGCTACATAATTAATACAAATGTTCGTTATAATTTACAACGGTTATTATAAACAATACTAATTGTTTTGTAAAACATATTTACCTACACTAAAACATGTTGGTGATTTAAGTGTCATCGATCATTTAAGTATAATTGAATAGCGTGTTAGAAATCATACGAAAGCTCGTAACGTTATAATAATGTGAATTGGGAGTGTGGAGTACACGTTCGTATACAAACTAATTATCGAGCTAACGGAATGTATGGAAGGAGGAAACAATATGCAAAAGCATGTTAAGACAAATCAAGTCTGCGAACAAGAGGAAATAAGTCGATCGACTAAATTTTTAGTCGATCGACTAGAAATGAACTTTGCCATTTTGAAATTAGTTGATCGACTGAATTTTTAGTCGATCGACGACTGATTATGAACTCTGCTATTTTGAAATTGGTCGATCGACTAGTTTTTCAGTCGATCGACTAGTTTTCTACTTCGTGCGCGCTTGTTCTGATGCATATGAAAAGACATATTCCTGTTCACTTTAATTTTATCACATGTTTTGATAGAAGTATCAACATACTCTTCTATAAATAAGAGGAAGCATTTCATTATTAAACACAACAAAAATTCAGATTTCTACCATCTACAAATCTTATAAAAACAGTAAAGTTTTCTTTGTTTCTCGCCTAAGATTCAAAGGTCGGTGTAGTTTTATCCTCGGATTGATTTCGCAGTAACCCTAGGCTAGTAAAGGGGCAAAATACTTTTTAAGGAGAGCAGTCCTTTGCGACTCTACATTTATCCAAGCACCATATTTCAATTTTCTATATCGTCCTGTTTGATTCACTATATACTAACCTTTATTATACAACAAAACATCAATGTATAGTTGATTGAAAAAAAGATTAAGAAATATATTTAGGTTAATAATTTGAAATCTACTAACCTTTTCCATCTATGCAAGAAATAATCTTATTTGAAACAATAGAGGTTTGAGGATAGTTGCGCTCAGAAGCACTAGGTTCAAAGATGATAACATCAAAAAACAAGTTTCCGAGATACTTAAACACCAAGAAATCACCCACTTGCAAACCATGATCCTCGCAAAATTTCTCCCAACCGTTCTTCAAATACATCTTCCCTTTTTCGCATGATAACTTGACACCACAAATACCATGTCTTTTGTCTCTTAACATGACATATTTTTCATTTCCTCGCAGATGTCTTTGGAAAGCCTTCGGGATTGACTACACAAATGCAAATAATCAGCAAGCACTTCATATATTAGTTAGTTCTGTCTCAATCATTTGTTTATATGTTATATTCACATTCACCTGAGTGATATTTCAATGAAAAGATAAACAAATAATGGAGATAACGAAAATGCGCTAGTATATAAATTAATAATGTTAGTAGTGTATGTTGTATATGTAATTCAAAAATTCATAGAACATATATAGATTGATCTTGCAATTGTGTCATTAAAGAGAAAGTGAGGAATTAAAGTAGAAGTGCTTACGAAATTTGATTGAAAACCAGGCTTCAAAGGTTGAAAAAAATGAGGCTTCATTATTAGGTTAGATGAATTATTTGGCATTTTTTGTCTTAATTAAAGGTCTTAAACTCTTAACTAGGAGTACTCTATATTTTAGGGCAAGTGACCAAATTTAAGTCTCTATTGACTCTATATATAGATAGAGTAAGTAAGTAGTAAGGAGTAGTAAAGTAGCTTTCATCGTTTTTGCCAAAAATGGATAGTTGCACAAGTTACTGATTTACTGACTCTGTAATATTATTTGTAGATGTTTCAAGTCAATGGAGTGTTACATCACTTACATAGTCGAAAATCTTATTTTTTCACTTTTAATTTTTTTCCATCTCACACGAAAATCTCAATCACCTTATCTCACACATATATTATGGAATAGTAGAAAAACTAAAATAATAATATAATCCAAACAGTCGAAGTAAGTGGAAATAGATGGGGAAAGAACAAGAAATCGTAAGGATTTCGATTGCGAAATTATAATGGTACGTTAAGTAGTATTTCGTATCTATTCTAAACTAATAAAGACACGTATTATTACACTAGTGCAGATCCCATGTTAATGCGCGGAATATTAGATTGTGTTGTACCGATTTAGTAAATAAAGAAAGAGTACTTATTGCGTGAGACGGTGTTATACTTTGAGACGATTTCAGTATATAAAAAGATAACTCATTTATTAGCATTACTTGAATAATATATTGAATAAGAATTATCTATGTCGCAATATAAGATCATCTTACCTGATAACTTGTGTTAAAAAAGACACTGGAAACCATTACAATTTGTCATATACAACTTTTATGTAAAAAAACTTACAAAAAACAACTTTTATGTATATATAAGACCTTACAATTAAAAATATGACAATAGAAGCTGATCAAAGACGAGGATGCATGAATTGGGGGAAAGACTGATAGCCAATTCGGTTGCTAAGGGCAATACGATAGTTGTAAATAGTTGTTAAAAATGTCACTACGAATATTTGAAGTTTTGAGTCGGAGGAAGTACTTCTTACTTAATATTGTAAATTGTTCGTCGGTCAAGTACTCTCGTAAACTCAACAAATTTTTGCAATTGATGAAAATACTTCTTATAAAATAAATAAAAATCTAAACAAACTATTGATCGAGTTAGAAGAAGTACTTCTTAGTTCTTACCAACGATTTTAACTTAACTTTAATAATTCCAAAAAAAGTACAACTTAAAACGTATTAGAACAACCACATACAATATCAAGCACATACTACACATGTCTAAGGTAACACTGAAACATTAGGTTTGTACAAAACAAAACAAAAAAGTGAAACACTACGTAATCTTTTCTGATATTGCACCCGTTCACAACGCAAGATAGTCACGGACTTATTAGTCCAATCCCGATCTATGACTCTGCATGAAAAACAAACAAAATATAATTGTTACTCCCTCCGTCCCGGTCATTTATTTACCATTTCCATATTTGGGTGTCTCATTCATTTGTTTACCTTTTTATATTGGGAAGACTTTTGATGAGTAATTTCATCACCCAATGGGACTATTGTCCACTTGTCATCTTATGACACTACCCACAAATGGTCCCCTTCCCTTTCCCTGGTCTTTGTGCCAAAAGCAAAGGTAAACAAATGACCGGGACGGAGGGAGTATATTGTATTTCCTCCTTTTAAAAAAGTTCTCATTTCAGTGTTATATGGTTTTCAAGACGACATTTTGACTATATTTACTTGTATACACCATGCATTTTACGGAGTAATTACTTGGTTGAAAATATATATATACGTCTGTAGAATAAGTTTGAAAATATATAAAACGTTTTGATTATTTTGATCGTCACAAGCTTGTAACCGCCTCCCCCCACTTGCTCTCTCACTTGCTTCTTGTGAGAGGTTACAAGCTTGCGACAGAATAGTACCGTCATAAATAAGAATTTGTGAGAAAGATAAAATGACAATTGAAACATACTATAGAAGTTGATGACGGGATTTGAACCCGAATCAATAAGCTCAAGAATGACTTGATCACCAGATTGAAGGACATTAGCTTCATGGAAACTTCGCCATCCTGATGTAATATATACACCACTACCACCTTTTCTTGATACTTTGCTGTTCCTCAACAACATTGACCATGATCTTCCTCTTTCATCAATTACTTCTATATTACACCATCTTTTATCAATTCCATTTTTCCTTGCAAATTCTGTTGGAATACCCTACAATACAATGATAGTTGGACCAAATAAATTTTTGACAAGTACAACAATAATCTTACATTTTCTTTTTGTAACGAAGGAACACGCAGCCGCTATCAGGTATACGCAATAGCCTGCAAACCACGCATATCAGGTAAACCACCCGAGGGTGACATGCTCAAAGTCTATTAGGATTTAGGACTAGTCTCAACTCTCAAGTCATAAATACTCCACAAAATTGTTCTTAAGGAGGCTTGAACTTGAGACCCTTGAGAGTTTCACCCAATTTTAAACCACTAGATCATACTCTTATTCGTATCTTACATAATTTAAGTTAACGTCAATAGATAGAATTCGGAAATTTAACGCGTAAAAAAAGATGTTATGCAAGATTACCAATTATTATGAATTACTCGCATAAAATTAAACATACCATTCCACCCCATTTGATGTTGTACGGCTTCACGGAGGTATGACAATATGGAAATCCCTTAGGCTTAAAAGCCACTTTGGATACCAAGCCACCCTTGGAAATGTGTTCAATCTTAGCAACCCCTTCAATAAACAAAACAATTTATCAAAATCGATTTATTATAGCAAATTTATCGTTAAATTTATAAGCTTATTATGGAATGATAGATTTATATATGAAAGGTTAAATAGTATTGGGAATTGCATGAATGAAAATTAGGATACAAGGTATATAAAGCATCGACTGATAGACAATTAGACAATAATTACCTATAAGATAAACTACCATATACAACGAGATATGAGGATATTTGATTTGCTAATAAGGAAATTATTACTTTTCCCGCAGCGAAATAATCTAACCTTTTCCATCGATGCTAGGAATAAACTCACTTGAAGCAATAGGGGTTTGAGAAAATTTGCGCTCAGAGGTACTCGGATCAAAGATGATAACATCAAAAATCAAGTTTCCTTCGTACTTAAACACCAAGAAATCACCTACTTCCAAACCATGATCCTCGCAAAATTTCTCCCAACCATCTTTCAAACGTACCGTCCCTTTCTCACATGACAACTTGACACCACAAAAACCATGTCGTTTGTCTCTTAACATGATGTACTTTTCGTCTCCTCGTAGATACTTTAAGAAAGCCTTTGGGATTGACTACAAATATGCAAATAGTCGAGTATATTAGTAATGTGATAACTCATTTAATTTTCACCCCAATATTTGTTTACCTTTAATTTCTTATTTTTATTAAATGGTACTCCGTACTTTAATCAAAGATAAATAAATATTGGGATTGACGAATATAACATAATTAGCTCAATCGTATGTTGTACACGTAATTTTGGAAGTGAATTTGACTTACGAAATTGTGGAGGAAACCAGGGAGAAGAGGTTGGAAAAAATGGGGATTATTGTTTGGCTGCATTCTACTCTGTATAATTAACCTGCCAATTTTACGCTACTTTGAACAACGTTATAATTAACTACACGATGATAACAATTCTACTAATAAAAAACGTTTATTATATACTAATTACTATTATTCCGTATGTTTAATGTTACTTAATTAACTTTATGTAACTCAAATGACGCTTGGGCATCTCCAACTTAACCCAATTCATGCCATTAAGGCACTGTTATTTTCAACTTAATTTCAACTCGGCTATATTTAACACGATTTAGTTTAGCTTTAGCTAGCCAGTTCTATTCAACTCATCTTTTCACAAAATTAAGTCTTACTTCAACTCCATTCAATTCAACTCGGCTCCATACAATTTAGTTCAATTAAACGCACCTCCATTTAACTCAGTTCAACTCATTTCAGCCGAAAAGAACATGGCATAACTCATCATCTATTCATCTACGCCATTTCACTAATTATAGAAAGACCTGTCCAATGGTCAAATACTATGCTAACTTCCATTCGTTGTGCTCAATAGATTCTTTACGTTTTATTAAAATGCCCCTTAAAAGAAATAAGTGTAAAGAAATTGTTAAATAGGAGGAAGTTTATACATACGGAGTATATAACTAATTAATTACGAAGTGTGTGTTTTTATACTCCCATAAAAGGGGAGAATTGCAATTATAATATCACCGGGTCTAAGACGGTATTTTCATGCATGTATCCTTGAAAGACATTAGATTTTACTTAAAGGACATAACATTTAATCTTGTTTCGAAAGTTAGAAATTAGTTTTACTAAATTAAACTAGACTAGTCGAGTATATGTAGGTCTATTTCTCAAGAAAACTATTTTTGGACTTCATCTATATATATACATCATACACGTAGTCCTCCCTCTATCTCAATCATTTGTTTGTTGTTTTATTCTTTATTTGTTAGGGGTATTTTAATCAAGGCAAACATGTGATTGAGACGGAAGGAATATAAATTAAAATGAGTTTTCTTCATCACATACAAATTGGTGGCGTGCTGAAAGTCATTAGCCGTCAAAGTAAATTTATAATCACTCATTCACGCAATTAAAATACTAACTCAAAATATAGTGAAAATACAGTAAGGATCATCTATGCCATTTAGTGTCATTTGTGTCCCACTCCATACAGATTTTGACATATCAACCAATTAATATATATATACTGCATATTTTATTCCTACAATAGGTTAAAGATTGAATGAATCAATAGCTAGATAATAATCAATAACTATTCAATAAGAGTTAAAGATTCAATTATGAGTAATACTCGCAACTTAGTCTAAACTCTCAACTGTGACAACATTCACAACAACAAACAAAATTGGCGTGCAAAGAAAATAAGACATTGTAGCTAAGTATCAATGAAAGCCCCCAAGGACGCGATACTAGCACTATACAACAGAACATCACAAAGTAATATGGAACGACTGTCATGAATTGTTGAACGACAGTATGACACCGCCATTGCAAGAAAAACGATTTAAAACAAGAGGTCATTAAAAGTAAAATATAAAAAAATACATATAGATGAAGTTCAGATCTCGCAAATGATGCAGGAAGGGGATCAGAAAACAACACACACAGTGCAAGAAAATTACTTGACAATGAAAACGAAGCAGAATCAGTGAGTAAACAAAAAGAATTGAATTGATTAGTAAGTAAACAAAGTTCAGATCCCACAGGCCACTGGCTCAGCCAAACTAGAAGCAAAATTACATGATCACTCGGCTAAGCCCCCGACACCATCATCAGTATAGTAATCTAATTTGAGAGAAGCATTTCAAGACGACAAGTTACATATCAATTCTAACACTTGACCTACTAACTACAGATTCAAAATACACAAATCGCTACAAAACAAATCAATATATGTAGTTTTCCATACTGTAGTTTATACGAGACTATATTAACTACGAACAGTTGTCCCCATGGATAGAACACACAAACAAATAAAACTAATTTCTAAACAAAGTGCTGCAAACTAATCACCTCAATCCTTTGAAGGGCCAGAGTTGGAGTCTGATGTGTTCTCTTTTAAAGGTGGCATAGATGGTCTAATTTTGTACTCGGCGGGATGGTGACTTTGGTGGGTCGGATCCTGGTTTTGGAATTGAAGCGGATGATGTTGCTGGAATTGATGTTGTTTCTGGGAATGAATCTGTAACTGTTGTAATTGCTGTGCAGTTAGTAGAGTATGCATTGTTTGATTGTTTGGATAGAAAGGTTGACTAGCTCCAAAGGATGGTGGGAAGTTCATCATTGGCCCGCCATTGGAGATAGCTTGACCCGTCAGCATTTTCAAGTGTTGGATCTCTTCTTTCAGTGCATCATTCAAAGCTGCGTCACAAAGTGAGATAAAGAAGTTAAAAAAAGTGCCTTGGCGCAGTATATAGAATGTTGAGGATTGTACAATAGTATTTAATAATTCTATGCCTACAGCATAACTGAACGACAATGACAACAAGACTACCCCCAGCACTTCAGGCTCACGAGGGCTCCCACCTAAGACGAGATGAGGGGAGTGGATTTACCCCAGCCGTACCCTTGTACTAGACAATAGAAAACACACAAGAGGACGACTTTACCCCAGCCGTACCCTTGTCCAGAATTGCCCTGTCCGGCTGCAGTTACATGGTAGAAGAAGTGCAGCCATTTTAATGATAATTGAACTTCCATCAACAGCGTTACCCTTATTTTGGAAACAAAAAAGGTGGTCAACGGATGACCCGTGATAAGAATTGTAAATTGTAAATGCATCACTCTACTACTCGTCTCCTATCATTCCTTGTAAATAAAGCAAATGATATTTCAGAAGCATACAAAGTAGGTGACCGGTTCAAGATTTCAGGAATGAGATATGTGTTCTACAAGAGCATGATTAGAATTATGGACTCAGGACTTCAAAAAAAATAATTATGGACTCAGAATCAGGGTTACCAGATTCATATACTCCCTCCGTCCCCGGTCAATTGTTGTCCTATTCCTTTTTACGGTGTCTCAGCCATTTGTTGTCCTTTCTATATTAGGAATGTATTCTATGAGTAACTGGACCTCCCAAAGGGACTATTATCCACATGTCATCCACTAAGTGGAACCACAACTCTTTCCTTGGTCTTTGTGCGAAGCCAAAATGAAAGGACAACAAATGACCGAGACGGAGGGAGTACATGATACAGTACGCGATTAGCTTTTATTAGGGCATCCTATATAGGGGTGGCAATCGGATCAGTCGGGTCGGGTTCGGGTCGGGTCATGTCGGGTTCGGGTCGTATCGGGTTCGGGTCGTATTGGGTCAGACAACCCTTTCGGGTCGGGTCGGGGTCGGGTCGTTATCGGGTCGGGTCATTTTCGGGTCAAATGATACATCAGTCGGGTCGGGTTTGGGTCGGGTCGTAATCGGGTCCGGTTATTTTTCCGCAATATTTCAATATTTTTCCATTAAATCTAGTTTTAAATTATTATTTGGTTTAATTAATTCATTATTAAGTCAAACATTTCAATTTAAACAATAAATCACTTTCATTTTGATCATTATTAAGGTTAATAATTGTCAGAGCGTCAATTTAATCGGGTCAATATCGGGTCGGGTTCGGGTCACTGATTTTCGGGTCGTCAACGGGTTACGGGACGTCATCGGGTCGGGTCGGGTCGGGTCAGACTTGCCAGCTCTAATATTCCTATACATTGGAAGTATCACCACAAACATAATTTTCAGATTGGCAGTGTTACTACACTTCAATTTTTTAAATATTAAAAGCAGAAAATAGTATATTTAGAAAATATAGCCGTAATCATAGAATTTAATACTCATTTATACCTATAGTTTATTGTAAGAAAAAGGCTATGCAAAAGGACAACACTACTTACCTTTTAGTTTAGAAAAATAATATAGATAGAACATCAGGCTTGCTTGGGGTGTGGGTAACTATTGCCAGAGTATTAAGCTCAATATAAGGGAAGTGGGGGAGATTGGTAGTACAGAAAGGTGGAAATAGGAGATGATTGAGGAACTATTACTTCCGTACGCCGGGGGGTTTGGTTAACGGATTTCTAATGGCCACTAAAAACTCTTGCCTCATGACCAAAACTGTATGGAAAAGCCATCCTTATGTGATCAGCCATTCCATTTCGTCACTGACTACGAAGACGACATGTCAGAACTTAAAAGTTTATTATAAAGCAAGCGAAAATTCAACTTTAACCTGTTACTACAAGAAACCGCTGATGATAGAAAAGCCAGAAGAACTAAGGAAAAAAAGTGGTTTCTATGACCAAAAATTCACACTCAGAGAAAAAAATGGCATCAGCATTATATTGTCACTCTCCACTTTCTTGTTCTTCCCATACTGAAATCACGATCCCAGGACCTATACAATAAATTCATCCCCCTTATGTACCTATACTGCCAAGCACATACAAGAACGGCATGCAATGAGTGCAAGTGCGCAGCGATGGGGGCAGTTGGATCCACATATGCCCTGCCTATACCACAAGGCGTCACCAACATCAATATACTACATGCAAGACTAACGGTACATTTACCAATGAGAGTAAAAGGAAAACTTCAGATACTACATGCAAGACTTTCAGTACATTTACCAACATGAGAGAATCAACGAGCATGCTTACAGATCGAGTGAAAAGATAAGATCTTACCATCCTGTAGATGAACTTGCTGCTCCATTGTTTGCAAGCGGATCTTCAACTCGCTATTTTCAGCAGTAAGACCATTTGTATCTCTCTGCTCACAAGTAATTCCAAAAATTAGTATTGATAACACAGGTGAGCCGACTATTTATCTAGACAAAGACAAGTGAATTCAGATTGAAAGAAATAAAAACCAATGGAGTAAAAATATCAGTAAAAAGAACATATAAAAAGTAGCTGATACACCAACCTTATGCCCGCTAAATAAAATCATATATAGAAACTACTACCTGCAGCAGGGTCAACTGAGCAGACAAAGAGGTTGCTTCAGTTTGTAAAGTCTGAACTTTGCGCTCTAGCTCTGCAATATATCTCATCTTCCTTTCCTTGGATCTCGCAGCAGACTGTCGGTTTGCCCATATTCTATTCCAGATAACAAAGAATGACTTATCTTAGTGTGTCAGCCGAAAAGGATCTAAATTCATCACATCATGTGAGCAGAAAAGGAATATTCAAACCAACATTCCCTACAACTACAATATGATATGAGAATAAAAGTTGGTGATCCACAAGAATCACAAAAGGCAGTCAATCAACTAGAAGCTACGAGTACGAAGTATGAAAGACTACAGCTAGAACCCTGCCAAATTAATGATGAGAAAATTATATATACATATAACATAATTACCAAAGCCAAGGCGGAAAAGCAGTCGTTACAGCATCCTCACCAAAACTCTACTTCCTTTAACATTGAAATAAGGAAATTGACACACCCCTTGAAAAAATTAGCTACTTCACCAACAACAAAACTAGGAATAGTAACGGATCCCATATATTACAGAATGGTGCATCCTCCAAAAAAATATGTGAACCACACGGGCTTTCACATCATTGGCTGCCCAATCCTAGAAATGTTGCATGGTAATAAATTCACGTTCCAAGAGCAGTAATGAGCGAAAATCATAGAATGCACAGTGGTGCGCAAAATGTCATGATACTTGGCTGCCCAATCCTAGAAATGTTGTTGATGCATGGTAATAAATTCACGTTCCGAGAGGAGTAATGAGCGAAAATCATAGGATGCACAGTGGTGCGCAAAATGTCATGATACTCGTTTTCTATTTGGTCACATTAACGCTGGTCAAATATCAAAGAAAAAAATCCACCTGTACCAAATTTCACAACTAACACTAGAACTAAAAATGCAACCTGGCTCTAACACACCCCATATAACGCAGATACTCCCTGTGTTTTGTATTATAAGTCGTTTTAGAACAAATAAAAAAACATTGTATGCCAGTTTACATTTTTCCATGTATTACATCTTCACTACATTTTCCGGAACACCATTACTTAGGATGAGAGGAACTTTCAGCTATCGGATTGGTTTACATGAAATTGGAGGTTAGAAAATAGCTATTGGATTGGTTTACATGAAAAATTCATGTAAACCAAACCAATTAGAATTTTACAAAATAAAAAACATTGTATGTCAGTTTACATTTACATGAATTAAAAAATGTAAACTCTTTTTTTAAAATAAATGCAATTAGATTTAACAGAACAATATTCAATAGATAATTATAGCTGTACAAAATTACCGAGTAATGAAATTATTAGACCTACTTATTTTTAACTTTTAAAGGTTTTAACATTTGAGTATCAGATAGTATAAATTTTACCATCTACAGAGTAATTTTTTAGGAATAATAAAAATAATAAAAAATATTTCAGCATAAAGAAAATCAAACTGAAGCTATATTACAGTCTACGGAGTACATTTTTAAAAATGGTAATAGACAAATAAATTTAGAAAATTTAAGAAAATATTTCCTGTTGTATAAAGTTTTAAAGTAAAATCATATTTTAAAAAATTAAACCACATAATTGTAGGTCTTAGAATTTGGAGGTTCGAAAATAGTATGTATATGCTTTTGAATAAAAAAAGATAGTAGAAAAAAATAAACAATCATACATAATCACAAAAAAAATAAAGGGTTTTTAGATGAAAAAACGGATCTATGTTATTTGTCTACTAAAAATTATATTTTTTACGAAATAATATGTCGGGTGTTCGAGAAATTTTGAAAGAATAACTAGAACACTGCCTTTTTCATGTATTAATATTCAGCCAGAATTACTTCTCAACACTCAATGCCAACAGCAATCCACAGCAAGGCCTCTATCCAAAGTTACCACAATGCATAACCTTCAAACAACAATTAGTTCCCCACATCCAAAGATGAAACATGTTTGTATGGTTCACTAAGTGACGACAAAATTATACCATGAACTTTAGTTTCATGTGAGTTGGGCAAAGTTTGGTTGAGACAAGGGAATTGCAAGTTAGGTGAGAATTCCCACTTATCTATTAAAGGCTTAGGTATTTAGGCAAGTGATTTTCTACATTTTGAAGAAAATAGAACTATTACAAGCCGTGTTTCTACAAACTAACAAGAATCCATTAACATAATACCTAGGATTTCCAGATTCAAATGAATCAGGTAGACAACCAAACAATCACCTAAATCATTTAACAATCAAACTACACACAACTCCTAAACAAATTGAATTGCACAAAATCAAAAAGTACTAGAATAATAATATAAACAAACAAACTAAAAAGGGTAAAAACAGCTTGAATAGCAAAAAACTAAAATGCACAAACTTTTTAGCCCTCTTAGGAACAATAAGAGCTAACTCAACAAGCTTGGCAAGTGACATCCTAGATTTTGTGGAACTGGAACTACTATAAGATATTAAAATGTGTTTTGAGTTTCAACAGCCAAACAAGAATCTCTTTAAGTAACTCCGTATACGCAACCAAACAAACAATCACCATACAACAGTATTTCTACAACCAAACAATTATCAACAGCCTTAAACTATCAAACTATAGAAAACTACAAAACAAATTGAGTTATTCAATTTAAAGTACTAGAATAATTGAACAATTACACTACAAACAGATGCAAAAAAAAATCCACAGCACTAACTCTTGGCCCTCTTGGGATAGATAAGAGCTAACAAAGCCAGCTTAGGAAGTAACATCCTACATATTGTATAAAGTACAACTACCATAAGACGTATTTCGACAACCAAACAACAAACCTCTTGACGTATTTCGATAATCAAACAATAACCTTCATCATTCTCAAATACCAAACTATACACAATTACAAAACAAACACAAAACTGAATATCACAAAAACCAAAATGCACTCTCTCTTAGCCCTAGTAGGATCAATAAGAGCCAATTAGACAAGGTTAGCAAGTGAAATCCTACATTTTGTAGAAAATAGAACTACCAATAGCATATGTTTCGACAACCAAACAAGAAATCTATTCGTGTAATTCCTAGTCTTTCTATATTCACATGAATATGAAAGCAACCAAGCAAACACTCACCATACGACATAATTCTACAACCAAACAGTCACCTACATCATTTTATTCATTCAACTACCAAACTACCATAAGACATGTTTCGACAACCAAGCAACAAACTTCTTAGCGTAATTCCTAGAAATTCCAAATTCTCAAGAATAAGATAGGCAGCCAAAAAATCACCATACGGTGTATTTCGACAATCAACCAATAACCTTCATCATTCTCAACTACCAAACTATACCCAATTACAAAACTGAGTATCACAAAAACCAAAATGCACCATCACTTAGCCCTCTTAGGATGGTTAGCTAGTGAAATCCTAAATTTTGTAGAAAATAGAACTACCATATCATATGTTTCGACAACCAAACAAGAAATATATTCGCGTAATTCCTATTCTTTCCATAGACGCAATTCGACAACCAAACAATCACCTACATCATTCTATTCATTCAACTATCAAACTACAGACAATTACAACACAAATACAAAATTAAACAGCATAAGTTCAAAATGCACTACCTATATCATTCAACTGTCAAACTATACATATTTCGATTTTCGACGACCAAACAATCACCTATATCATTCAACTATCAAACTATATACAAAATACAAAATTACAATAAAAATACAAAATTAAATATAGCAGAAGTTCAAAATGCACTACCTCTTAGCCCTCTTAGGATCAATAAGAGCCAATTCAGCAAGCTTAGCAGCAGACATAGCCTTCTTAGCTTCAGCAGGCGAAACCTCATCACCAACACCACAACCACTACCACCACTCATAAACATCTCCGTCTTAATCGAAACCGAACCGTCCATTGACTGACTATGCTGATGCCTCGGTCCTCGAACCGGCGCATTCCCCGACGACGACCCCTCACCGAGCCGAAACTCCGACGACGTAGCCGAATTCACCTTATCCATATCAATGTACATCGAAATTAGGTCTTCTTCGGTATCATCCGACAACGCGCCGCCGTCGAAACCGCCGCCTCCGTAACCTCCGCCGTCGACGCCGCCGACAACGCCGAGGTCGCTGTCGAAGCTGATATCGTCGGGAAGAGTGAGGATTTCGGAATGCGCTCTACGGTGACCGGTGTTCTTCGGTGGAGTATCCGGCATTCGACTTAGGTCGTGGCTAAACGACGTCGTTTGAGGTGGAGGTGTTCTTCCTGTTGGCGGTAATCCGGTAGGTTTTTCCTTCTCCATTGATGAATTATGTGTTTTCGCCGGAAATTGATTGAATTAGGTTATTGAATGAGGTGAGATCTGGAAAATGTTAGGGATTTTAGGGAAATTTGGGGATTTTTTGGGGGAAATTTGGAGAAAGTGGAGAGAATGTAATGAGGAGAGAGAAAGAAGGATGGAGTGCCGGCGAAGGAGAGAGAAAGAGAATTAAATGTTGCTGGCCGTCACGTGGATGAAACTGGATTTTATATAAGTTTTTTTATACACAAATACTGATTGAAGACGGGATTTTAATAACGGTTAAATGTCGTTATTTTAACGGCTAATATAATCATGTGACAAACAACTTGTTAGAGCTGAGAACATCTCCAATGTTGTATTTCTAGGGACCTACTTGCAATATTTGCAAAATTATAAGCATGTTGTTTATCATTGAAGATGAAAATTTTGTTGTAGCTTGCAATCATGTTAGCTTTGTCAAGCTACATGGCTTGCTTTAAAAAATAAAAATTATACAGTTTTTTTATACACAATTTCTCATTGAAGACGGAATCTTAACAAGGGTTAAATGTCGTCATATTAATGACCATGTGACAAACAATCTTTTATAACTTTAAAAATGATGTAGGTCACATTTATCCCGTCTTAGCAAAATGTAATCGTCTTCAGCAAGACTTATTGTTTTTTATATACGGTTATGGTAGTGAATTTTTATTTTATAATCCTCGGTGTCAATTATTTATTTACGTTTTATATTTTATGGATCGTTCTGCTTGTAATCGTCGCAACTCACAAGTTTATAATCTCTTACAAGAGTCACAATCCCATCCCACTTGCTCTACGCAAGAGTCACAACGCTCTACACAATTGATTTCTTCTCATTTATCTAATATATGTGAGAAACATTTTAATAAAATGGAAAGAAAACAGGTACCGTATTTGTTCAATCGAAGATTGTGGTAGTATCAGTTGATTTTTTTAAAGCTTAATTTTTACGGAGTAATATGTAACGAAATGTAAAATATTAGAATATGAGCAAAGATATTAATCCACCTTAGACAACATCACGTTTTTATTTCTGACGGAAGTATCCGTCTTTAGACTTAAGACGGGTTAAATAATTACCCATTTGTATAAATATGACAAATATCTTGTCATCTCCTAAATATTTCATTTTTGTCTTATCCATATAAATGGGATATTAGTTGACCTGTTTTAACTTATCCGTCTTAAGAGAGACTTAACAAGACGACTTAGCTTAGAGTATTGCAAACTATGAAAATCAAGTTACTGAAGTACTCTCTTCTTCAAAGTCCCGTAATATTTAACCAATTATCGGTTAAAATACTACAAAATCATAGGATATGTAACCAATTGTCATGTTCTAAATTTTGATTTTTTTTTTTAAAAGCAACCTAAAGTCAAACTTCGGAAAATTTGACTTGTAAAACATAATCATGAGCTAAAATATAAAAAAAATGTTGACGAGGATAATCAAGTTGAGATAAGAAATGGATTATTGAGTTTATTATGGAGGTCAATCTTTTTCTAAATTAAGGAATTGACTACCAAATTTTGACCAATGGATTATTGAGATAATCATTAATCCTACTTTTATTAAAACACAAACAAATAAAGTATTGTGGTTGATCCACGTCACAAATACAATATCAACTTTCACATTGAAAATGTTATACATAATGTCACTATAACATCACCCACTACCATAGTACCATTCACTACTTTTTTTTTCTTTCATTAATTGGAAAATCACAGCATTGTGTTCTTTTAACAATAACTTGATTTTTCTAAATAAAATAAATAATGATAATCTATTTAAATTAGGCCAAGTTTATTAAGTACGATAATTGTAAAATGATTATATTTAAATTTATTACGAAGTAAAATGTAAACTAAATTATTTAACAGTACTCATGAGTGAATAAAAGAAGTAATAAGGTAAAAATTAGACGTATGACCATTTAGATGATGAATTTCCGAGACTGTCAAATTGTAATGTAAAAAATTTAATACCCAACTTTCGCATTTATATAAGAAAATAAATCAAAAAGCAGCGAAAAAAATATTTAAACCCAAATTCTTGAGCTATAGTAAAAAATCGGAATAATGAATAATAATATATTAGATCAAAAGATTGAAAATTTAAAACTAGAAAAAGTACTGAAATAAATATCATTAATATAAAATGAAATGAAATTTTTTATAGAAAACAGAAATAATTTTCTTCAAGAAATTATTCAAGGATGACTTTAATACATATACAAATATCATATATACAATGTTAAAGAGTAAAACACACAAATATTTGTAAGATATCACTACAAGAATCAGCCCTTGCTCCGACCGCACATTCCGACCGCTATTCAAAACGGTCGGTAAATAGATATAGCGACCGACAACGGTCGGTAAAGTAAATATCGGTCGGTAAAAATACCGACCGAATTACAGTCGGTCGCTAAAAGGAGAAAACGGTCGGTGAAGGTGAAAATTACCGACCGATTAGCCGAAATTACCGACCGACTTGCCAATCGGTCGGTAATAACACTGATACGTAAAAAACAAATCCGACCATCCCTTATTCTATTCTCACTTACCCATTCTCACTCTAACCCGACGACCCCAAAGACGACACGCCTATACCCGACGACCACCTCCTTCCCACCGCCGCTCACCTGCCGTCCGACCACCGCCGACGCCGCCATTCCCTCCTTTCTCAACAACCACCTTCTCTCTTCTAGTTATTTACTAAAGGTATGATTTTCTCTTAATTTTTGTGTTTATAGTTGTTTTAATTGTGTTTATGTTTGTTTTTACCCTTAATTTTATGTTAAGATTTGATTATTTGATGTTATTTGAATATAATTTAGAGTTGTTTAAGTTAGGGTTAAGATTTGGTTGAATTGGGGGTTTTTTAATTATTTGCAATTATGTTAGTATATGTAATTGTTAGTATGTAATTGTTAGTGTATGTTAGTGTTAGTGTTAGTATATGGTTAGTGTTAATTGGGGGTTTTTGATAATGGTTAGTGTTAGTGTTGTTAGTATATGTAATTGTTAGTATGTAATTGTTAGTATGTAATTGTTAGTGTAAGTTAATATATGTAATTGTTAGTATGTAATTGTTAGTGTATTGGGGGTTAAATTGGGGGTTTGTTAATATGTTAGTGTATGTAATTGTTAGTATGTAATTGTTTATATGTTAGTATATGTAATTGTTAGTATGTTATATGTAATTGTTAGTATGTTCATGTTGTTAGTAGTAGAAATATGTGGTTAGTAGTAGATAGTATTCATGTTGTTAGTAGTAGATATATGTTGGACTTTGGTTGTGAAATTGAATGTTGGTTAAATTTTTGTAGTTAGAAATTTTATGTTGGTAGTATAATTTGATTAGTTGGTTAAAATTCGTAATACGAATTAGTATTTAGATTGCCTATTTAGTAAGAATGTAGATTGTCTCAATTAGTTGTTGGATTGCCTAATTATGTTATATTTATGTATTTATATAGATTTGTAATGAAGAGGGTTGAACGAGAATGGATGTATGAAAGGGTTGATGCTAGGAAGATGGTTAAGTATGAGTTTGTATGTGGGGTGAACAGTTTTCTTGAATATGTTAAAAGCCGAGATGAATTTAGGAATTCACAACTAATTAGATGTCCATGTGTAAAGTGCAAAAATTTGAAATACTTGAGTGAATTCGTGGTACAAGAACACCTTATTAGTAAAGGTTTTACGGGAAATTATTATGATTGGGTGTGTCATGGTGAGCCTTACTCCTTGAAAATACCAAACAATGTACCAAACACTACTCAATCTCCCATAAGAGGACCATATCGAGAGATGGTAATAGATGCCTTAGGTGACCGTGCATTAGAACATATGGAGGAACCCCCTATCGGTGAAGAGGAAACTCCACACCCTCAGTTGAAGAGTTTTTTTGATATGTTAGATGCGGCGGAGAGACCTTTATATGAGGGGAGCGATGTGTCGGTGTTACAAGCAGCTGCAAGGGTTGTTAACATAAAATGTGAGCACAACTTATCGCACAAATGTGTAGATAAGATTGCTTCCTTGATTGAGGATGTTATACCTCGGGGAAATGTGATGACCCGCACCTATTATAACACCAAAAAATTGCTCAAAGCTCTTCAACTACCCTATCAAAAAATTCATTGTTGTAAGGACGGGTGTATGCTCTTTTGGAAAGAAGATGTGTCGCTTGATAAATGTAAGAAATGTGGCAAAGATAGGTACAAGCCAACACCATCAAGTGGGAGGAAAATACCTGAAAAAGTCCTATTCTACCTTCCTATAGGTCCAAGATTACAACGGCTTTATGCTACTAGAAATATTGCGGAGGCTATGAGATGGCATGAAGAAAACCCTCGTGTACAAGGGACATTTGCCCACCCAAGCGATAGTGAGGCTTGGAAGCATTTGGACAAAATGTTCCTGGAATTTGCTAGTGAGCCTCGAAATGTCAGACTTGGGTTGTGCACATATGGTTTTACACCGTACGGCCAATTTGGGAAAAAGTATTCATGTTGGCCTGTAATTCTCACTCCTTACAATCTACCACCATGGTTGTGCATGAAAAAACCATTCATGTTCCTTTCATTGATTGTTCCGGGGCCGGATAATCCTAAAAGTCACATAGATGTCTTCTTACAACCTCTTATCGAAGAGTTGAAAGAGTTGTGGGAGGTTGGTGTACCCGCTTTCGATGTGTCCAAGAAACAAAATTTTCAACTCAAAGCCGCTCTTTTATGGACAATCAATGACTTTCCAGCTTACGGCATGCTTTCCGGTTGGGCCACGGCCGGCTTCCTTGCATGTCCTTATTGTATGGAAGAATCAAAGGCATTTTATCTTCCTATGGGTCATAAGGTGTCTTGGTTTGATTGTCACCGACAATTCTTATCGCCTAACCACGGATTTCGGTATAACAAAACCTCATTTCTCAAGAATATATTACAAAAAAATGACACCCCTCCTCTATTCCTAGACGGTTTTGAAATTTGGGAGAAGATTCGTGATTATCCTACAAGTATTGAGCTCACAAAGAGTGAATTGAACAAGTTTAAAGCCAATAAATTAGGTTGGTCTAAGAGAAGTATATTCTGGGATTTGCCTTATTGGAAACATTTGTTAATACGACACAATTTGGATGTCCCTTACTTGAGCTGGAAACAGGCTCCAAAAAGTAAAAGGGATGCGTGGTTTGCTAATTTTCGGGTATTTATATATATAAACTTTTACTTTATTAATTTATATGTGTGTTTGTTTTTATAAGTGTTGTTGTTTTTATGTGTAGACAATGTGCAATTGGGATCCTAAGCATGAGGATGAGTGTAGGAAGCAATACAATGAGACGTGTAGAAAGCGTTTAAAAGACGCCATGTATGATGCCGGCCAGATGATAAGAGGTTAGAATCCGGTTGGCCCGGGTTGGATGCTTCCTAATGTTTTCAAAGAATTAATCGAAAAGCGGAAGAATAAGGCGTTTATCAAGAGATCGAAACAAGCTTCCATCAACAAGAAAGGCGGCGAAGATGGCCCTACTACACATCACTACGGGTCAATCAAAGCTGTTAAACATGCTGCTAAGATGGTAAATAATTTGAACTTATTTAAGTATTTGAAGTTGATAATTTACTTTGTTAGTGTAATGTTAGTATAAAGTTAGTACATTATAATTAGTTAATGTTTGATTTGGTTTTATTAAAGGCGCAAGATAAGGGGGGTGTAGCCCCTAATGCAGTGGAGCTATTTCTTGATAGCCATATGAGAATGGTTGATGGTGAGGAGCAATGGAGTCATCCAACTGCCCGAGCTAGATATGTAAGTATTACTACATTCGAAATTTCATTTTTACATTTGTGTTAGGACTTCCGATAGACGCTTTTTTATTTTCTAAGGACGATAGATGAGTTATTTACAACTTTCTTTTTGACAATGTAGCAAAATTTTCAAAGGATGATAGCCGAGCTTACGGAGCAAGGACTTCCGATTGACGTTAACAAGGTTTGGTACGATTCGGTGGATGGATACAAGAAGGGCCAAGTCTTTGGTTTAGGGACCGCCGCCTCACTATATTACACTCCCCCGGCGTCATCATCGACAGGTAAATCTTCCGCCTCCCAACAATATATCCCGGGTGTTCTAACTCAATCAATTCAAGCACGTGAGAGGGAAGTCGAAGAGTTTAGGAAGTATAGAGAGGAGATGCAACAAAGGGATGAACTTTACGTGAAAAATCAAGAAGAACTAAGGCAGCAAATCACGGCAAGTCAAGCCGCTACTATGCGTGAACGGGAAGAAACAAGGCGCCAAATTGAGGCCTTAGCCAAACTGCTTGAATCCCAAACCCAATACCGATGCAACAATAACATATTTGATTTACCGACTAACCCAAATAACGATAACCCCGGTGGAGGCGGAAGTGGTTTTCAAGTGTAAGGTACTTGGTTGTGTAAGACAGGGTTAATTGTAATGTAAACTTTAGTAGTTTGTTGTATAAGACATGGTTATGCTAGTTAATGTAAACTTTAGTAGTTTGTAATGTAAACTTTAGTAGTTGTAAGACTTGTAATGTAAACTTAAGTAGTTTCTAATTTGAAAGACGGTTTCTGGTTTCAAAAAATTGTGTACGAACGCATTTGTATATATTTTAAAAAATTTGCAGGAAATATAGCAAATGGGGGAAAATAAGAAGCCAAATTACCCAAATCGTTCACTTCGGATACCGACCGACAAGACGATTTACCGACCGACATATAATATTTACCGACCGACTGTACACATATACCGACCGATTGCCGTCTAAAAAGTTTCTGATTATTTATGGACGAAACATGGCACCGACCGAAAATTTGCTTATACCGACCGACCATCGGTCGGTAATTACCGACCGAATTGGGATTTACCGACCGACTAGGCCTTTACATTGACCAAGTCAATATGTTATAGCACCGACGGATTTTCTGTCTACCGACTGATTGTTCGGTCGGTATTTTGCCGACCGATTTGAAATCGGTCGGTATACAACATTTACCGACCATATTTACCGACCGATATTTTTCGGACGCCAAGGAGGGAAAAACGGTCGGTAAGTGGTATTACCGACCGATTTTCAATATTAGCGACCGCTAAAAACGGTGGTACTGGACCTGATTCTTGTAGTGTATACACCTTCGATTACCAACGTGAATAAAATAGCTTTCATGACAGATCTAAACTAAGAAATTAGTAAAATTTGATAGGATGCATTGTTTATGGGATTTTGAGGGAAATTAGAATAAGAGTGAAAATAATATAAAAGGAGTAAAGTGGAATGGACTATTGTATTTCTGGGACTGAGAAGGAAATGAGAGGCTGGGAGGGACTGTTAGGGCTTGGGGCGGCGAAAGGTGAGAGGCAATCAAAGAGGTGATAGTATATTATAGAATGTACTCCGTAAGTTATATAAGTAAAGTTAGTAAGGAAGCGACCTAATTTGTATGGAATTTAAGCGGCCAAATTAGACTTCTAGAGATAAAAATGTGATGTTCAGATTATACTTCTCAAACGAGTCGGCTACTAATAAATACGGAGTAAGTTAGTAAGTCTTGCTTAAGCGGGTACAATTCGTTTTAAATTTAAGACGGGTCGAATAATACCACATAATGGAAATAATAACAAATGTGGTGATTCGGTTTGTATTTGACATGTCTTAAGTTTAAGACGAATAATAGCCGTCTTAAATATATATAGCCGTCTTAAACGAGAATTTATGTAAGTAATAATATGAAGTGCTCAATTTAATAATTTCTTTTTACTTGATTTTAGAGATCAAAGTTGTCAAACTTTGACCGTAAAGATTTACAAATCAAAAATCTTGAACATGGGTACTAAAATGTAATTGTTATTTTTTAGTTAATTTAACAGCAAATCCGTGCAATTTGCACGGGTTTAAAACTAGTTGATTCAATGTATGAAAAAAAAAACGGTTTTGTCTTGATAAAACGATAAAAACGGAATTCTTACATAAACTAAATCTATAAACTAATTACTTCATAAGAGTACAATTTAAAAACAAAGACGAACAACTATCTATCCTATGATTTCCAGCAACGGTCTACTCACAGTCTTGATGCTTTTCATTTTTTCATCCACAAAGTGATTTTTTCCTTTGCCTTTTACCTGCACAATCGTAAAATATTTTGAAAATTTAAGTTAAAATTCAATATCACATACAGTACATACGTAATTGACTAATTATATGATATGTAATTAAGCAAGTATATTTTACAAAATAAAAATGTAAATATGATTTATACAGGAATTCAAGGATGGTTATTAAAACAATTTAAAAATTTATAATACTTTCACTACAGGTAATTAAAACAATTTATTTTATATGTTCAGTATTGTGTGATTAAAGATAAGTGAATAAATTATTAATTATATATTTTGTTAAGGAGCAAAGAGAGCAGCTTTGAATGGAATATTGGTCAAATTTGGAAGGGGATTGCCAGATTGAGTGTAGTACACGTTATCAACTTCTACGCTAATACGGAGTATACTATACGCCAACTTGCTTATTAATTAATTAATTAATTAATTAATTATTAATTATTAATTATGGAGGACCCAAGAAAATTAAAAAAAGAAAGTAGTTTCAAGTTTTGGCTTTCGGCCTAGTCTAGCCAGGTCCGGTCCGGTGCAATACCAGTTAATATATGACAAGATTGAACGGACCTAGTTTGACATCTATGATGAATAATCACTACTATAAGGAAATGAACATTTCGTTTCAAAACACATTATAAATTTAATGATAATAATTATATTTATATAAAACAATAGTCTAATTATTTATTATATTTGATTAGTGAAAACTGAGTCTAATAGTCTAATAATACTAATCAAGATAATAGTGGACTTAAAAATAATTATTTGACCCATTTTAATTTAAGATTAAGACGAGCCCAAAATATTACTGTTTCAGTTCAGTTCAGTTCAAGACCGAAAGTTTTAGGTTTGGTACTCAGTCCACCTAAGTCTCTTCGAAATGAGGCTTCTTCTTAATCATTTTGATATTCGATCTTTGGTTCGTTCTGACGTTGAACCAATGCTCAGCCCTAAGCAGGAGAATATTGGTCTAATTACTTGCATTTCCGGACAAAATTGACAAGTCTATCTAAATCGAATGGCGCAAAAAGTTAATAATGTCGCTCATCCATTTTTTTTTCGATTTTTCTTTTATAAAAAAGGCTACCCTGCCGCCAGTCAATCAGGGTCAAGTCCAAGCACTACTCGAGAATTGCTTTTGCCACTCAATTTTAAAAGGTGATTACCAATCAGTGGTGGAGCTAGGAGGCTAGCAGGAGCGCTCGTCCCCCCTGCCAGATGAAAATTTTGAAGTTTAGAGTTAAAAATTTCAAAAACGATTCGTTTCGCCTTATAAAATCAGTCGTTCGCCCTCAAGTTCAACCCTGGCTCAGCCACTCTTGCCAATACTACTCGAGAATTGCTTCTGCCACTCAATTTTAAAAGGTGTGAAATAACTAGTACTTCCTATTTGCATAAGGAATTTTTGAATGACAATTATCCTTCTTTTACCTCTTTCGTAACACGTCAACTCTACTAGGTGAACTACCGTTATTAGTGATGCCAACAATGTAATAGACCAAGATCTTGGATCTAGATCCAGATCCGTGACATCGTCATTTTTTTTACCCTACATGATGAAACTCGAACGATAAACTCGTGAGTCCAAAAGAAGAGAAGAAAAGAGGATAACACCCGCTACCGATGATTCATATGCTATGTTGTGGCTAACATGTATCGATCAAAGGTAAGGATTGACTAAACTTCCTCGTACACGTTTCACTCTTTACCGAATAGAAGGCAATGAGCCCTAACCTAATCTTTTGAGGAGAGTAGTAATTCGATTAAAAAAAATAGTGTTGTTTGCAACCCCAACCGCGCAAATAAAGCCAGTGTTAGGAGCGAGTCACGAACTAAAAAAACCTAGTGACTATTAACACTCCCTATTGTGTAGGTACCTAAACTGAATCTAGAGCTCCTCCAAGACCAAGGACAGGGTGATATTCGAGTTCATTTTCACTATTAGAAAAGATATGCAAAATGATAAGGTTAGATCGCAAGACCTAGTTCCTCCTCCCTGGGCCGTCGATGGCTTCTATTCCCGAATGTAGCATGAGCAAAGCACCCAACTCGAGTTGCTAACCCTAATTGAGTATTTACAAACCAAAATTTGCTCCTAATTGTGTATTTGCACTACCGCTGGTCTTCATCTCGGAAAGAAGCAAGCATCGGTAATTATACAAAAACTTTAAATACTAATACTAAGTCTGATCAAACTCAAGTAATTACATAGTTAACAATTTACTGAGATCTTGACGTTTTATCCACTTATACTCATCAAAAAATTTTATTAGAAAATAGTATTGGGTGAGAAAATAGTATTGAACAGCACCCCTAATCTTCAGGTTTGTTTGTTCAGAATCGAGTTACCTTCTCACTAAACCAAGACCATGAAGGTTGGTAAACCGATCCAACAAATGCCACAGTGTGAATTGTGAATAATCGAGTACTCGGACACTTACTTGTAATGGCCTTGTGTTTCCTTTCGTCGACTATGCTATAGAGCGTACGAGCAACAACGTATTCATTGACTAGTTGACTACACATAATAGAACCCATGAAGGCAAGCTTAAAGTGTAAGATTATCATGACACAATTAAACTGATTTTGCTTTCAGTATAGAATTTTTTTAACCCTTTGTTTTCTCGCAGCTGTAAATGATTGTCATGAGAAGGATAAGGATTGTCGCTATTTAATTTTGCCATTTCATCAGCTGTCAGACTCGGCTTTATAGGCCAGGCTTAAAACATTTAACGATGATGTAACAAACTGAATTTGGCTTCGTCTTCATTGCACATAGCTGAAAACGTTTGTGCTTTTCATTTTCACGATATGATATGATTTTATTGAATTGTTTGAACAATAACTGCTTAAGCACCTTTTCCGTTCTCTCCAATCTAAGCCTGGCCTATAACACCAAGAACTACATGCATGTTCAAGTATTACAAGTTTGCTTCATATGATACTTATGTATGTACTAAAGACCCTTCGATTTTTCATGTTTAAGTTAGTTTCGCGTCTTATTTTTGTTAATTATTCCTAAATGCGACTGTCGCCTAGACAAAGGTTGGAACAAGTATGTCCAATTGGAGAAAAAACTCACAAACACACTACTCAAAACTTGCAATATAAGCAATTTATAAGTCAACATTACAAACCGACTAGATTTTAAAAGGTATTGAGGAAAGAAATAGAAAGGCCGGATAAAGAACATCTACATCACAAATCACAAAGATAAAAACCAAAGTAGTCTTGGCCTAATGGTTAAGATGGAGGTACAGTCGAGAATATGCCCAAGTTCAAACCCCCCACCCCTGATATTGCATTGCGGTTTTAGCTCAGTGAGCACCGGAAAAAAAAAAAAAAAAAAACATCACAAAGATAAAGCCATGCATCTGGTTGCTATATATGACATGCAAAAGGGACATGCAACACCTAACCACACAGAACTCAGCAGGGAAAACCAACATTACAGCACAGTCAACCAAGGAAAAAGGGAACAATATCACTGCAGAAAGTCACAAACCAAAATTTAGACAATATCGTCTGCTTTTGTTACTCACACTTGGTGCACATGACGGAAGTAGGTGTGTCAGAGTGTCAGCCACGGAAGTAGGTCATGTTTTCGACTTGAGCTGAAGTATCTAAATACTGTCAGAAAGAGGGTCATGTCGATACCAACGAGATACTTTTTTTATTAACATTCTATCTTAAGCCAAAGCAGATCACCTTTAAGCAAATTATAGGATTGGTTAACGTATCAACTACCAAAATACTAATAATTCCATAATATGTGCTACATCTTCAGCAATAAGCTAACACATACACACCCTTCAGAACCAACTACTCGAGGGAGTTTTTAGACTGAACATGACCCTTAACTTGCATGGATAAACAGATGACGCAAATATCTATTTCTGTTCAAAATTATGACGCAAATATCTATTTCTGTTCAAAATTATCGAAGTGTAATGAGAAAACATGTGAATTGACTTGAAAGATTGTTAATTGGGAAATGTAAAATTGTAAATTATTGCTACCGTTCGTGTTAAACGCGAGAAGAATTTGTTGATTTATAACGAAAAAATTGTAAGAAAAGTATATTCGGAAAATAATTAATACCAATTTAAATAAAATGTAAGAAGTCAAGTAAAGATAACAAAACATGAAAATTGTAAAATAAGTATGTTTGAAAAATTAATACTACGTAAAGTAAAAAAGTCAAGTAAAGATAACAAAAGTCACGCATTTATTCAAGGCTAGTCCTTAGAGGAGGCATTTTGTTCACTTCTATCGTAGAAACCTATTGATGTTAAGTATTAGAGTAGTAATTTCTAATAAACCTTCTAATGAAACAGATCTATCCCAGAGGCCAGAACTGTGAAGTTCTTTTATAAGTCGCTCTAGCCGAACCAATCTCTTCAATATAGCATCTCAAAAACCCAGACAGCAAGGCAGAACAAAAGTAGCAAGAACAACAAAATCTGTACTCATAAAATAAAGAATATACACTGCATGACCCAGGATTAAATTAAGTAACAGAGGAGCTTGGTAACCAAGAAAAACTCGATCAGGGGGTGAACTCTATGTTACTGGCCTTTCATATTTAACTTTATTAAGCCACGAGGAATTTCATTACAGTCGCCGAGGCCAACACTTTGACAAACACGTGCATCAAAAACTGTGAACCGAGTCTAGTAACATGGGGATAACTTGACAGGTGATGGCATGTGCGGGGAAATCAGCCCTCCAGAATAACTATTACATATATCCCTAACAAAAAGAGCAATTGGCAAGGGAGAAAATAACAAAAAAAGCACAGATTTAGGTCTTGACAGAGCACAAAGAATAGAAAACAAAACACTCATTCAATAAGCACGTCAAAATTCTCAACATAGTATAGACACAAAGAATACCAAGAACTGAGTTGCAAGAAATTACCTAGCAAAAGGGTGGACCTCATTGTTGATTTCCGATATTAGAACCACCCTGCTGCTGCTGTTGCTGCTTCTGCTGTATTTGTTGAAGAAGACTAGCAGCAAATTGCAGCGTAGATTGATACCGTTGATTCTTGTCAACCTCAATCTCTGTTATTCCTTGACTAACTCCTGCTGGCACGGACTGAAATCTTTCAACTGAACTCGGTACCTCCAGCTTCGAATTCCCAATTAAACCTGACAAGTTAATTTCTGGACGGGATGAATTATTACCTTCATGCAGTTGATTGGCATAGGAACCGGGATTATTGGGCTGCTGACTATCAGCTACACTATAAGCATAACCCTGCTGAGCACTATGAGGAACCTCTATGGAATAACGTTGGGTAGCCTGACTTAGCGGAACATACTGCTGGCCCTGTGTGCTCATTGGCTGCATATGAGTGGGCCTGGAAGTAATAGAACCCTGCTCCTGTCGGTTATAAGCATGATTTTGCATAGCCGTATTTTCAGGAACAGGGGGAACCGTGTGGCTGCTAATATTTTGGTTTGTTGCGAATGACGGGAAGTTATTTATCAATGGTGGTGCATTGGGATATTGTTGAATCCCAAACTGCTGAGATGATTGCCCTTTTTGTTCTTGCACCTGAGGCTGATGATTCCATGAATGTGAGGGTGTCGAAGATTGAGCCGCTGACTGGATTGACTGAAGTGAAGCAATAAGCTCGGCTGTTAATGAGAGAGCAGGTACCGATGCTGAAGGAAAGTTCTCACTAGACTGAGGTTGAGGAACAGACGGAGTTGGATACGCTGCTTTTGGAGGTATCACTGCTTGAGGTGCTGAGGTACTGTATTCTTTTTGAATGGAAAATTCTGGTTTCGGAACTGCATATTCATGTGTTTGAGGAATAAGTGGCCGGTCTATTTGTTGCATGGGAGGAAGAGGCTGATGAAACTGTTGTAACGAAGGAGTAACGGCAGGTTGTGTCGGTTGCAACTTAAGGACAACTCCGTACAAGCGTTCCCGGCCGGTTACTTTCAAAACATCGGTCAAGAAATCAGATGGTGGGACCAAAAACAACGTTGTCCCATCATCCAACTTAGCAACACCAGCGCGGTTTTTTGAACCAAGGTACCGTAAAAATTCAGTATAATTAGCAAAATCATCTTCACTGTCAGGCAAAAAATATACAATATCAAATCCTAAAGCCCCAGCATAGTGTTTTGCAAGCATATCCAATCCTGTTCTTGCGGAGCAATTAACGACCACAGGCCTACAAAGCAAGATGTTCAACATTAGACCGGGTAACTGCAGACAGGTTGATCTAGAGATAATGTAACAGCACACAGCAGTAGGATGTTTTCTGTGAAAGAAATATATCTTGAAACATAACTGCACCTCTTTTTTTTTTAAAAAAAAATTCACTATGCACATTGTCCAGAAAGACAAGTGGGATGGCACTTATGTCTGAGAACTTCCCTTCTTTCAAATCCCATCACGAGTTCACGACTAAATTATGATAATGTTAACTGTTGAATATTTTGCAACATTTTTTTGTTATCAATCAAAAAATATATGCATGGGTAATTGAAAACTAATAACTCCACTGGTCAAAGTGTCTACAACCCAAATTCCGCAAAAATTGAATACCACCAACTATAACACTGCCAAATTAAATGACACCAACTATAACAATATCCCCAAAAATCAATTCCTACGTCATATTTATTTCATTCATACTCCATGTCTGAGAAACTTTGAAAAACTACATGAGAGTAAACACTTTGCAGATTAAAATGCAGTCTACTGCACAAGGTGCAAGTGCAACAAATGAGCTTCTACTCATCTAAAATTCTCATCAGTTCTAGACCTCCTAGCACTCAAATCTGTTCATCAGA
The DNA here is from genome assembly GCA_022085475.1 of Heliosperma pusillum. Taxonomy (NCBI): domain Eukaryota; kingdom Viridiplantae; phylum Streptophyta; class Magnoliopsida; order Caryophyllales; family Caryophyllaceae; genus Heliosperma; species Heliosperma pusillum. The sequence continues at coordinate 49,612 of JAIUZE010001528.1, read as the reverse complement.
AACTAGCTGATAAAATACTTCTCCATGACTGACCTTATTTTACAAATCGACATAAATGCCTCTTTGGATTCTTTTTTCAGGCAATAGCAAGCCCAAATATATATAAAAAACCAATAAGAAATGAAAATAACACGCATAACAATTGCTAATGAAGTTCTATATTAAAATATAAAAAATAAAGGGTGAGAGTTTCATGTATTTAAAGGAATGCTTACAGATCAAACTCTAATTCTTTTCCCATAGGAATGCAACGAGCATGACAAACAGGAGTTCCACCCTTCGCAATGACACCCCGCCACACAAAATCATCAATACCACGTCCATGACCAAGTTCTTTCGTAGCTCCAGTATCTCTAAAACCAAATTCACTGTTAGGTTGACCTCTAGCTAAGGCTCCGCTTCCAAAGGGAGGACCAGAACCATGAGACTGGTCAACATATTCATCCAATTGCTCAGAGTCGTGAAACATAGGACCATCAGTTCTTGGCCTCTTTAGTTCTCTAGGAGGAAGGTTAGGATCACGGACATCCCATCCAGTCGTCTTATGACCTGGCCTAGCAGGAAGAGCAGGGGAGGGGAGCAATTTGGCAGCAGAAGGCGACAATTTCCTCTGGCTCATGCCAACAGGAGAATGCATACCGGGATCATGAAAATCTGGGGTTGGCAGCAGGGGATCTAAATTTCCCCTAGGTCCAAATGGCCTCATCATACCCCGTCCAAGCCTCCCATTAGGTCCAGAGAAGCTATTTGGTGCCACAGGAGGAAACATCTCCATTAGAGGTGGTCGAAAAGGAGCATTGTTTCCAAAAACGTCAGGCCTATGTCCTCTAAATCCGGAAAAGTTAGGGTCAACGTCTTTCCCAGGAGCTAAACTGCTGTTTGAGAACATTATTGCGATTCGCGGATCATTAAATAGTCTTCCTTGCAAAGCCTCTTTTGCCCGCCTTGCTTCTTCAATGCTTCTGAACTCAACAAATGCATAATTTCTTCCATAGTAACATTTTACTTTTTCAATCTCTCCATGCAAGATCATGGCGTTGTGAAGCATTTCCTCGTCAACATGAACTGAAGGAGGATATCCAACCCACAAGACTTTACTGGGATTATCCCCTTTACGTCCTCCAGCTGATTGAAATGGCTGAGAAAGGAAATAGAACAATTATAATCTGTGCTAAGCATCTACTCATAATCACTACGGGCATCACGCCATCTACAAGGTAGAGCAAACAAATACTTGCTTGCAATCCCAACTTGTGTCACAAGACAGCATGATCTAGCTAAGAGGTCATGAGAATCAAATGGCAGTAGTGTGGAACAATGGTGCAATATACCTGTGGTCTCTTATGCCTTGATTCAGGGTAATTCCTCGCAATATCAGGGTTAATCCATGATGAATCAAAACCACCAACACCTCTGTATTGTGCACTCCCCATCTCAATAAAATCAGTTTGTTCCTGTAGCCAATACAGCAAAGTCCCACAAAAAGTGTCAGTGCATTAAAACAGATATCGTGTCATTAGTAACAATTCCTAACAAACATTTAAAAAGGCCTCACATAAGATATTTAGTGTGCCAGGTAAATGGTGCTAAACTATCACTGTTACATATCTAATTTGCTCAGCTATAAATTCATTAGAAACAATCCAAAAACAATCATTAAACATTCAAATTGAGTACTTGCCCTTCTTGCAGGATGAGATCTAAGAAAATCAACACGAATATTATCACCCTCGATTTGCAGCCCATTCAAGTTTTTCACTGCTGCAGAAGCATCTTCTACCCTAACAAAGTCAACAAGCGCAGTATTCCTATCTCTTATGAACTTGAAGTCCTCAATTTCACCAAATTTACTCAATTCTTCTTCCAGCTTCTCCTTGGTAATCGCTGAGCTGAATCCACCAACCCATACATGTTTTGAGGGTTTAGCCTGTAAGTCAAAAGTCTTCTATGTTACATCACTGACTTGAATGTAATCTAACAAGTGCTATGAAGAAATCTTCAACACATAAGCAACCAAAACTTCCGCCATAATATACTTAAATTTTTAAATAACTGCAAGTACATTTTGCAGACACATCTATTTCTGAAGAGAGATGAGATTTCAATTCACAGAAACAGGAGTTTCTATCCCCTACCACAAGACAGATTTCCGTCACCAGTCCCACTATCCATATGGATGCCAATCTATCGCTTGATTAGAATCTAAAAGTCTTGACTTTCTAGATGCAAAAATTTCAATAAATCAAAATGCATGCCAAGGAAAATCAGTGCATCAATTCAACTCCACAAATAACTACACGAAATAAAAGCCAACAGAAGAAGTATATGATAGACAGATGGGTAGCATGTGACAAAAACAAAACGTCGATTTAAGGAAGTGAGGGGTTTTGGAAAATAAAAAAAAAGTGACGAAAAAACATAAGATGAAAAGGAACTCTTAAAGATGGTTTGTCGAGTGACAGTGAGACAAAGTGAGGCACAAGTTAGCAACTCGAAATTTGGACATGTCAAGCTTCTAAAGGGTACAGTAATATCCTAGAAAATGTGGATAAACAGATAGAACTGACTGAAAATGAGAAAATGTGGATAAAAATTTAAAATAGTAGGAGATTGGAGGAAAGGAAGGGAGGAAAGAAGATAAAAGAATTCATTTGAATGCGAGAACTGGACATGTCAAGCTTCTAAAGCTTGAATTTCTTTTTCTTGTAACAATATCACAGCAAATGTTTTTCCTTCTTCCTAGTTTCTTAGCTTTCATTCTACTTACTCTGCCAGTGTGGGAATCGACACCATGTCAAGTGTTTGATACGGTCTTCAAAATTATGAGATACAGACACAACTCATTCAGTAGATTTCATTATCAACTATGCTTTAACCGGCGACATTCCATCACTGTCTCCTTCCTCTTTGCTATTCAAAGTGTTTTTTCTTACATCTTGTCATTTTGTTTCTCTTCTTGCTCTTTTTTGCCCACCATTAACATTCACTCTAAGAATATCAGTCAAGGGTCGTTGTATTTGAATTGGGTCCGTCAGATACGTGACCTATGTCATGTCGTCTGCGAGTCGTAAAGGATACACGATACTGACCTGTGTCATGCTGATTGTGAGTCGTGTCGGAAACGCAAATACAGTGCCTAAGTGTAGTAGTAAAATTGTTCTCATTTTAAATCTCATGAAATAAGTATCCCACAATTTGATGTATTTTATCTTAACACTTTATTTATTTAATTTTGAATCTCTTTATTTGTCATATTTTCCTCTCTCTTTCTTTGACATTATCTTGTATTGCTTCAAACAATGATCCATGATATATATTGTTGTAAAACTTGTGATTGTATGAAATCCTACTGATCCATGATCGTATATTGTTGTGAATCTTGTGATTGTATGAGCATGCAAACCAGATAATTTTACGATAATTCTTTTATGTTATAATCGCCATTGAAGCTGACATGCCACACGATACTGAAAATGTATTATCAGCATCAATGAAGTTTCTGTTTCATTGTTCCTATTGCAATTCGCAACGACATTCAAATGAATTCTGAAATTTAACCTCCGCCTGTACTAACGACTGATAAAGTTAACGGTGCGCACAAGAATGAAATCATGCAAAAGACGCTGCGTTTATGTTGCGAGAGAAAAACACATTGGCTGACATTGTTCCTGAAGGTTACCGATCGAACTACTAACGAAGAAATCAACGAGACGAAATTTGAACAAACGTATGTATGAAAATAGAATAAATGGAGGGAGCAGGGATCGAATGTATGCAATCTTACCCTCGTGTTATCGCAAACAATAACGCAATCAAAGCGAGTCGAAAACAGTAAAGATTCACCAAATCCAGAATCCAATCGAGTACAATCAAAATAATCAAAGTAATTACAAAAGAAAAATACAAAGATCCGATAAATAATAATCGAAAAAAGATGAGAACAAACCGGCTTAGCAAACTCAATTCTGACAGGATTTCCATTAAGAACAAAACCTTGAAGAGATTCTTTAGCAACAACAGCATCTTCAACACGTTTATAATAAACAAAAGCGTAACTTCGCGAAGCATAACAAGTAATTCCATCAATAACACCGTATTTCTCGAACAACGCCATTAATTCCGATTCAGAGATATCGAAAGGTAGGTTTCCGACCCATAGATGGCTCGATGCGGTATCGGATCCGTATCCTTGTTTTCTAGGGTTCATCATCGACATGATTTGCGGAAATCGGAGAGGAATTAGGGGTTTTGGATTGAATTGATTTGGGGAGTTAGGGTTAGGGTTTTGAATTGGGGATTTTGATTTTGAGATGAATAGGAGAGAGAGAGAGAGAGGATGAGTGGATGATTAATATGGCGTGGTTTGTGTGATGTTATATAATCTTCGACGGTCTATTGGTGGCCGCTCGCTTTTCTTAGGTTTTTTTTATCAAATTTTATAATGGATATTCTAAAAATTATTCCTAATTTTTTTAGGTGTTTTCGCTCTTCTTCTTTTTTCCTCTTTTCCATAAAATAAATAACGTGATTTAAGTTTTTTTTTTGTGATCCAAAGGAACACCCGAACACCCTGCAAGGTAATTTTTAATGGCAGGTAACTGCAGCACTCCCGTGTAGGGAGTCGAACCCGAGACCTCTTAATTCGTTATCATTGTAACGCTTTGAGGCACTCCCGTCGTCTCGCGCTCCACTACAGTCAAACCTATCGACACGAGTTTCGAAGCGACCATTCCTTTTTAAATTAATTGACTTTATTATGAGATATTCGATCTGGAAAAAAAAGAATTACCGTCAAATTCAAAACTTGTTGCAGGACTTTATGGTGAGTCAATAGTCATACTTCTTAACCAAATAAATTTTGAATGATCGCATCCCTTAGGCTGTGAGTTTAGAAGATGACGTTATTTTCTTCCAATTGATCATCTTTTCACGATCTTCAGGTTTACAAAAACATACTGTCACTTTCAAAACTTGTTGCCGAGAGTTATTAGCTATCAAAGTCGTATTTGGGTTAAATAAGAGGGGTCACATTTTAGTAAACTAACAAAAACTCGAGAGGTTGAGCAAAATATAATTTTAATTTGATAAAAAAAAAAAAGACAAATATATATTCTTGTATTATTCTCTAGCATGTACAATATTACATCGTCTCGTCAGCAAATTAAGATCAATTGTTGCGCGCTGCAAGAAATAAATACATAACCTTCGAATTCCGTTGAAATGTGAAATTGATGAGTTAGAATTTACCAGGTATATAAATACTTTTGGTATTTTGGGTTACAATGTTACATCATGGAGTACTTGTTTGAGGCCCAAATTGATTTGGGCCGCACTTTTGTGAACCAACATAAAGATTTTTTTGTTGATCAAGGAGATTAGCTAGGGACTATCCCGTAGAGACAGTTGGGTAATGTCCTTCGAGATATTGAAAATAACTTAAAAAGTAGATCCCTTTGAGATATGCCCGATAACATTAAAATCGCTCTAGTGACTATTTATTTTGCCATCAACAACTAATAAGCAAGTGGGTGAAACAATACTTGTTTATCAACCAATGAGAGAAGAAAATAGAAGAGGATAAGAAAGAAAAGGTCAACACTATTCCTATCTCAAAACATGTTCTCCTTAGTTGCAATTTTATCTCAGATGTCTTGGTACTGTTCATGACTTGAATAGTTGGGTTTAAGTCCGATAGCATCAAAATCGCTCTAATGACTCGCTTTACCAGAACAATGATAAAAAAAAAAGTTGTAGTTTCATCAGTCACATAGGATGGTCCATGGGCTGAAGATGTGAAGTCACTAGTAAACAAGATGGAAATTGGAACATAATAATTGGGGTGGTTGAAGTCAATATTCCACAACACTAGTTAAATTTACGGAAAATTCACGTGGTATCCTCGAGGTTTGCGATTTTGCACAAAATACCCAAAATTTTGATTTAGAAAACTTTAAGAGGTCATAACTCGTATTTACGAGATGATAAAGTGACAATATTTTTTTTTCAAATCGATCATCTTTCCAAGAACTACGATTTGAAAAAAAAAATATTGTATTTGGATCCCGTAGCTAGGAGTTATTGCATGTCAAAGTTTTTTTGACCAAACAAACTTTGAGCGAGCATATCTCTTGGTAACGAATTCCGAACTCGACAATTTTTTTTTCAAATCGTAGTACTTGGAAAGACGATCGATTTGAAAAAAAAAATCGTCACTTTCTGATCACGTAAACACGAGTTATGACCTCTTAAAGTTTTCTAGATCAAAATTTTGGGTATTTCGTGCAAAATGACAAACCTCGAGGGTATCATGTGAATTTTCCGAATTTATCTGTACATTTGTACATTTGTACATGCACATTATTGATTGCAGTTGGTCTTGCTTCAGACGGACCATTTTGGTCTGAAACAATAAGACGAGATTTTGTAACCACTTTACAGTTAGATGTAACCACTATTGAAAACAAGTTGATATAAGTTGTGGTTACATTTTATCAAAAAGTGACAACATAATCCCGTCTTATTTTTCAGACGGAATTACTCCGTCTGAAATAAGAATTTGTGTATTGATTATTCTACTTTGACTAGTCGCCGTGCTTAGTACTACTGTGCTATTTTACATCCCTTCTAGACTTCTAGACGTCTAGTCCATGGCTTGTTTGGGATAACTTGCTTCTTAGAAAATTCAAACATCAACTCTTCTTCTAAATTCATAGTTGCCATTTACTTTATTAATATCTACTCATCATATTCATTGATTTGATTTATTGCAAATGTGGAGTGTAAGACTTGCAAATCTGTCTACGAATACAACCGTCGAATTTAAGATTTACAGACGGTTAAACAGCGGAATCCTGCATGACCGATGTTTGCAAAATGTTTGTATCGATGCCGCCTATATGACTAGAGGTGCTAGAAGTATCATCTCCAGACAGTTTACTCCATGTTAGTACACATATTTAGACAGGCAAGTTCCACAGCATAAAATAGCCACAAAAAATGTGAACTAGACTTCTCTACTAAAACTTTTAGTGAGTTCTGGAGAACAAACAATTGCAGCTCAACCTATATTCTTAACTGAAATGGCCTAAGTAGTAGCACTATACAGATTAAAAGGGAAAATTTCTGCACATCATAGAATGGCTCGGGGCGGAAACAAAACGGGATTCTTCCCTTGACCCGTATTGATATTGCTGAACTTTGTTCTGCAAATCCCTGAATATATATGGCGCGCCAAATTACCGTCTTCCTTTAGTGTCCATTGTTCGGGAGGGAGGCTCTGACTGTGGACCATTTCCAAGAGCTGCAGCAGCTGATTCGACGTGGGTTAGAAGATACTCGTAAATCTTCTTTCTCAGTCTGTCAATGGTGTCACATGAGACTCGAGCCACTTCTTCTTCGTCCTCGTCATCCTCTTTGGCGGAACCTCCTCCACCTATTTCATCCAACCAGTCATTGACACTCTTTAGTTGAGTCAGCATACCGGCTATTTGACCATTGTCTGACAATGCAGATGTGTCCACATCAGCATCCAAAAACCGCTCCACAAATCTCAAGAACCAGCTTTGAGACTCCATCTGGAGCTTCTCCGCCAAGTCCATTAACTCGTCAAGACCATTTCCTTTGGCCCATTCTGGAGGCGGGGGTGGAGGAGCCCGCGTCTTTTGTGTGCCAACAAGTGCATCTCGCGGGTCTCGGCGTGGAGTTAAAGGTGATGAAGCCTTAGAGCCAACTGATATGCGAGGTTTGGATATGGGTTTTGGAGAAGCGTTTTTACTGGAGTTCTCGAGAACCAAGATGGGTTGAGTTCCATGGTTGACTTTCTGATTTTGCAAAGGAGGTGAAGCTTGAAAAGAGGCAAGCGTTGATCGATCGCTATATACTGAGAAGGTTGATAAATCTGAGGCCACAGCAGCATTAGTCCAGGACGCTGCTTGTTTACATTTCTCGGACAGGATCTTAAGTGTCTCCTCTGACAAGATTTCTTCACTATCCGGAGATGAGCCAATCAAGAGAGTTTTAGAGAGAGATCCAGCTACAAGAAGAGCGCTCTTCAAGCTTGAGTGTAGAGCCAAGAATTGTTCTACTGCTGGTTGAGGGTCATCCTCCTTAGCTGATGTACTTAACTCGGAGTACTTGCTGAAATAGAGAACAGCCAGGGAATTTAGTTTCAAAAGTAACACATCATGACAGGAAAAAAAAAAAAAAATAAACTGAACAAGTTATGCACGAAATGAAATGTTCCCGGTAACTTAATTCACAGCGTATGTTATTAATGCACTCAAGACTTTGTATTTAGGCAAAAAAAAAAACAGAAACATATGTTGACTAAGCTGGATCATCATGATGTTGAATGCACCGAAGATTTTCAAGAAGATCTCTACGGTTAAAGATGAACAAAATGGCTTGGGGTGTGACAACAACTTCTTCTGTAGCATCATCATTAGAACAGAGATTCCTCAAGACCTTTAAAAGGCATATACCCTCTTCTCGAGGAGCCTAATTCGAGATGCATCCCTTGGGTGCAATCAGTTACTAAAATAATCTTAGTACGCACGGGAAAGAAAATCATTACAATTTAAGTGAATGAATCAAAATGCTGCGAAGGGTAAAAAGAGATGAGGAATTTAAAGCTACTGCACTGAAACTCCACGTCTAAGCAAAAAAGACGGTCGACGGAATTTGGATCAAGACTTTCCCCGTGTTTAAATTACAACACGGCTGGGCGGTTTATATGACCTATAGACAAGAATGTATTTTTAAACTCTAAAGGGATCACAAAAGCATAAAATATACTCCATTCATCCATCAATAAACTTCAGGTTCTGTTTTGCACAAAATTAAGGAATAGTCCGTATACGGTAATAACATAATAAGTGGTTGCTGGAAATAGAAGGTGATGAAAGCTATGGACGTCGCTAAATTAAAATCAGGAACTTTATTCACGTAAAGTTTGATTGTGGCATTTGGAATTCAATTTTAATTTCTCAGCACTCACAGAACTTCATAGATAAAGAGCATAACAGCAGAAGTTGATAGCATTTACCTCAAACAACGAAGTATACTCTCTGCTGCAGAAGCTTCCTGCAATGCCTGTATTGCAGCCATTTGTGCTGAATCTCTAAGCTTCAGAACTTCCTGAAGTTTAAAAGTATCAACGAACACAAATTACTTGAACCCCAAGCAACAATATAAATAAAATTACAAAGACGCGATATAAAAATTGTGGCATGAACATTCAAACGTAACTAAAGATCAAGCGAACACTTAAGGCATACCTTTCCAAGCCTAGTGACAGAGGAGGGAAGAGAAGTCCATAAGACACTAGCATCAATCAATCTCCTATTGCCGGCAGAGACCTTCACCAGATTTCCCGGCAAACCATTGTTAGGAGTATCCACTGATCTCCTGCTAATCGAATTTCTCGGTTTACTTGATCGATCAAGATCATCCAATGTTCCATTTGCGTTTGAATGTCTTGCAGGAATCGGATCTTTAACATCTTCTTTTGACAACTTTGAGGATTTATGCACTTTATTCTCCCCTTTCAAAGATAACCTGTCATCCGCTGGATTTTTCTTAGGTACCTAGATATTGAGGAATAATTAGCTTTCAACCAAGATGGATAATTTCTCAAAATCATCTTAGACTTTTTATAAATGATAATATGGAAATACATATTTTGTTACATTTATAACATAATTTTACGGTGTATTATAGTTGGAGAGATTAATAATCATCCTTAACCGACAAAATCAGTCAAAAATGATGGAAACACATTTACTCGGTATTTCGCAAACCTTGTCCCTTTCAAATAGAAGAAACTTAAGCCAACACTGGTTATGTCATCAGAACTTCAAAAGCAATTATTGAATGACAGAGAACATGGAACAATCATTAATTGATTATTGCAGAATGATAACATAAATCTAAGCCCACAAAGCAACTCTCATTACTCATGCATGGATAGAGACCTCTCAACGAAACATCTTAATCTTAAAACATACGGAGTAAAAAAATTGAAATTGTTTATATCATTCAAAGGGGAGGGACGGGAGAAAAAAGAATAGATAAAAAATCCAGTAATGCTTACAGATGAACTCCGAACTGCAGAGATCATATCCTGCTTGCTTGTTTTCGTCTTCAATTTATCTTTACTCTTAATCTCCATATTCCCTTCCCAACTCCTTCTCAAAGCCTTTGGTCCCATCTCTATTACATGAGCCAATTTCTTTGGAGTGCTCAATACAGGCTCCTTCTTTGGCGTTGTGCTCGCCACACGTCCAGAATTACCCTTCTCCGCTAGCCCCAATTTAGCGGACACTTTCTCCATCAAGCCCAATTTAGGAGTTCCTCTATCACTCTTAATCTTTGCTTGATGCTTCACCACAGTTGAAAACTTCTCAAATGAAGTAGGAAGTGAATAACAACTTGTAGGAGATGACGGTATTGATTGTGAAGAACCCGACGTCTTCAACCTCCCTAAAGATTCTTTTCTCTCCAATAAACTACCGCCAGGTTTCGATGATATCGACTTTGATCTAGTTATCGATAGCCCCTTTTTGTCTAACTGCTCGGCTTTGCTACCGATATTCAGTTTAGACGGAGGAGATTTCTCCTTACTACCAAACAATGACTTAACAGCTGATTTTGACTTCTCACTAGGTTTTGACCCGGGAGACGATCCGTTCAAAAATCCAAGAGAATGAGTTGCCACAATATCTTCCGGGGTACCAACACAAGGGTGTCTACCAGGAACAAGCCTCACACCTCTAAGGATAGGAACCGGGGACGCTGCTTCTAGCCTATCTACATGAATATACTGACCTAATTGAATCTTATCACTAAGGATTAAATCATCATCCTCATCAGGAAGAGCAACATAAGTAGCATGAGACGAATCGGAAACTTTCAAATAAAAACCTTTGTTTTGAAACAAATCACCACCAGTAAGTGCAGGAACAATACTCACCACTTGCAATAAAGATGACCTATGATCACCAGCAACTTTAACATCTGTATTCATATGTTGCAGAAGCTTCAATAAAATTCCAGGTACCAAAGTAGCCATTTTTGAGACCTTCAATGTGCATTACTCTAAAGAAAACCTCCAAGCTACCTAAAGTACAGGTTCTCAAAGCATATACCTAATGTCCAAAGCAAAGGCATCACAGTTAACAATATTAAATTGAGAAAAAAAAAACTCTGAAATGCTGAAATACACTGTACCAAAAGAATCATACACCAATCAATGTATAAAATAACAACATTACCCAAGCGTCTCACTGGCTTACGACAAATTGCAGGGTAAGGGGGTCGGATGTGAGCATTCATTTTTGTCAATGAGAACATACAACTTTCAATGAATAAACAAACATACACCATTCAAACTCTAACAAATAATCACAAATTCTCATTGAAAACGGATATATGTCCGTCTTCAATGAAGCAGACGGGTTGCCTCTCAGAAAAACGCAAGTGGGAAACCAAGTGGGTTCCCACTTGACTCTTTGTGAGAGGTATCCCGACCCCGTCTTCATTGATAACGGATATGTCCGTCTTCAATGAGACTTAGCTGATAAATAATATCAATACAATAACAACAACATTACCCAAGTGCCTCACTGCTCCCGTAAATTGCGAGGTAAGGTGGTCAGGATGTATGAATCCATTTTTGTTGATTCAATAAAAAAAACATCAATAACTATATTTTTTTTTGGAAATTCATTTTTTTTTTTACTGATCAAAATATACCAAGATAACAATTTTATGAAATTACCCATCAACATACAAAATGAAACAGTACATAACTCAATAAATTAAACTGATAGGCACAACTTTCTGAAATGCTAGATAGAGACTTCACACAATGACCAATAAAAAGAACTAAAAATATTCATGGAGTGCAGTAAATTTATCAGTTACCCAGATTAATAAATTGGATCTAGACCATGAAAATGACAGCACACCAAGAACTCACATGGACAATACCTCAAAAAAAACAACATGAAAGGTATCAATCACACACAAACCCATATAAAAAAAAGTTTTAATCTTTCAATAATAATGCAAACCCTTATTAGAAAAGTCTTAAATCTTTCAACAATCATTACCCTAGTGACTCAATATCTCCTGCAAATTATCGGGTAAGAAAACCCCGTGTTAGCAATACAAAGAGACTGTTTCGAACACAAAAAAAAGCTCATAAACTGATCAAAGGCTTACCAATTAAAGAAGAGAAACTTTAGAAGAGCTCTGAGAGGAAAATAAATGTGAAGAAATGGGAATAACTTAAATGCTGAAAACCCAACCAAATAGAAGACACATTAATTTTACAGCAAAAAAATACAAACTTTGCGGCATAAAAAAGGCAGCTTTTTTAATGGAGAGATTTAGGAATGAGATTGAGAGAGGGGACCTTGCAGTTCAAGCTTCAGAAAAAAAAACTAAGTATTTGTTTTCTTTATTTTAATTATTGCAGAGAAAATGATGGAATAGATAGGTAGACTGAGAAAGAAATAGGAAACTAGAAAGAAGGATAGTGGGGTTTCAATTAACAAAATGGTACAGAAAATATAGGAACTACTAGGAACAAGTAAAGGTTTCTTAGTTACTAGAAGTCTACAACACAGAAAATGACATAAAATTAAGATCACTATATAAAGTTAGAGCAAGTCTCCCTTGTGACGGATATCCGTCACAAGCTTGTAACGGGTCAAATACTATCCATGTGTGTAGATAAGACAAAACAGAATGTTACTCCCAAGGCACTCTGCTTTTGTCTTATCTACTCCACATGGGTACATGGGTAGTATTTGACCCGTTGTAAGCTTGCGACGAATATGTCCGTCACAAATGAGAATTTGTGATAAAGTTATGATTTTTTGTTTCAATTTGGGGTTTCGATTTACAGAAATTCGGGAATTTCCGTGTCAATAAAGACAGATCTGATCCTTTCTCAGTGACTCTCACAAGGAGCCAAGTGAGAAACTAAATGAATCTCAACTTGCCTCCTTGTGTCTTCAATGATGTCAACGGTTCGATTTATGTTATTTAAGCCCTGTATTTCTGGATTTTAATTTCGCATAACTGAACTTAGGAGTTTATTTTTATTTTCTTTTAGTGAAGTTATGGAAGATGAATTAAATTTGTAGAAGATGAATTGAACTGGACTTATATGTGCTAAATTAAATTATATAGAAAAATGAGTATGAATTGAATTAAAATTTTCTAAATTGAACTTATAACCGATGAAATGAGCTAAACTTATAGAAGCTGAGTTAAACTGAACTTAAAGAAATTAACTTTAACTCTAAAAGAACACGACCTAGTCGGCCAATCACCTAAAAAACCTTGTAAATTGTATTCTCTTCCTAAAGATTGTGAGGTGATATTATGATATTTATATTCGTTATTATAAAAAACAATTTCATAAAAATAAATTTTCAACGGATAAATACCATTCATAAATGCTTAATGCCAATAACTACATTAAAAAGGTTATTATATTGGAGATCGTTCTAGAAGATTTTTGAAAATAGAAGGGAGTAATAATTGAATGATGTTTTACTAATAAGAGTAAGATAAGGCTCGTAGGGTGAAGTTTAGCAGTTAAAACCTGGGTATAATTTCCAAATGTCTCACATTAGCACTTTTTCCAAAAGCAATTTTGTGGACTATTTATAACCTGAGACTATTCCATGCACGTTTAGTCGTTTACTACCTAGCTACTAATAAACAACATGAGACAATCTCATACAACTCTACACGACAATAACTTCATAAGCATGTAAAGATTGACATTCTATTTTGGATCGTTTACGATCAAATTGGATGACTCTGGTCGTACAATTGTTAGATTCTACAAACTCACTTAATATAGTTTTTTATCTGGTAAAAATATAAAATAGACAATCAAAATACATATTTATTTCGTATTTATCTCTAAATTATTGATGATTACTAATTTTAGTGTCATTACATGAACATGTTTCAACATCTTACATGAAATTCAGATTATTGTATGATGATACTACCAATAGAAATTGTCAAACAAATAGGTTCATAACATTCTACAACCTGAATAGAATCGTAAAATCTGGAATGGATCGAGCATTTTTTAAAGTCAAAATCGTAGAACCGTAAGATTGAATAATAGAAATTCCGATAACAATGTACGTAAGATTAAAGACCAGACACGAAAATGAAACCGAGAACTCGCTCACCAAAACAATTCTTGACTGAAGTAGATAAAGTAGTCCCACCTTTTTATTTAATTTGCTGATATAAATATTGGAATTTAGTTCTAACCCGTATAAGCCAATAAAGTACTCCGTAGAACACTTGAGAAAATTGTAGTCAATGATAACATTTGTTTATTTGTTAAAAATGAAGTTCTGCAGAAGAATCTGTACTTGTTTATATATTGTGCATCTGTAATTTGTATTTTTGCGTGTGTATTTTGTTACCTAGATGCCTAAATACATGGAAGATTGCAAGTATTTGTATTTTGTGTTGGGGTTAATGGATAATTTATTCCTTTAACTGTGGAGATATGCATCAGATTTTCATAAATTGGCATCTTGAAATTTTGGATGAATTGTTTTAACACAAATTCTCACCGGAGATGGTCATTATCCGTTTAAGTTTAATACATGCTAAATCAATATATTTGTTGCCTAACAAATAACAAAATAGAAGGTCCTTCTTTAGACGAGGTGATCCGTTTATTTTTCAATTACCGCTGGTAGATGTGACTTATGTGAGGGAAAAGAGATTCGTGTGTTATTGGGTGAGACCATTACCGACCGCAATTTTGTGAACACACTAGATCACTCGCCAAATTAGGGACTACAATCAGTCGCCAAATGGCATATTTAGTTTCCTGATAAAAAATTGGAGGGAAACTGGTAGTTGCAAATTTGGCGACTAAATTTAGTTGCCCGAGTAGTTTTATCAGTTATCAAATTGGCGACTAATATGTGCAGTCGTCAACTATGGTTGTTTTTTCTACGTGAGGTAAGAGAGAAGGAATGGTGAAGTGAGGGGTTGAAGTCTCATTAAAACTTATCACAAATTCTCATTTGTGACGGACACTATTCGTCGCAAGCTTAAGACGGATACCATATTCTCTCACAAAATACCCATCAAGGGTGAGTGGAGAAGCACATGGGGGGTGCCCACCTTGTCCCCTCTACCCATTTCCTCTCACAAAATACCCGTCGCAAGATCCGATCCGTCGCAAGCAAGACCTACTGAAAACTTATTATTGTTGTGTAAAGTTTTTGGATAAAATATCATCTTTTATGATAAGATGGGTAAATAATCTAAAGCTCCCCAAAAACTAACAAAAACTTATTATTGTTCTAGATGGTCTTAAGGGAGTACTTCCTCCATTCAACTCCACTCTACCACTTTCTTTTTTGTACACTATTCACAAGCGATCATATAATTGCAATTTTCTCTCAATATATAAGTAAAAAATATATTAATGTGTGATCTTGTTTGATTCGTCTTTACGAGTACATTATTAATATCTAACTTTTATAATTTTTGCAACCACGTAGCTAACGATATTTACCGTGCAAAACTCGTCTCGGCAAATGTGAAAAAAAAAATTGGTAGAGTGGAGTTGAATGGAGGAAGTATAAAATAGATAGAAACTCCAATTAAAAACGTAACTAGACGTCTACCTTTGTCCTTAGTGAACTCAACCCCTAGGTTTGCGACACTCTTTTCATTTACCGCAAATTCTTATTTCAGACGGACCATTTCCGTCTGAAAAATAAGACGGGATTATGTTGCCACTTTTTAATAAAATGTAACCACAGCTTATATTAACTTGTTTTTAATAGTGGTTACATCTAACTGTAAAGCGGTTGCAAAATCTCGTCTTATTGCTTCAGACGGACCAAAATGGTCCGTCTGAAGCAAGACCAATTATTCATTTACCCATAGACCGTAGCATAAGTTGTTCATGTATACAAACTTGTTCATGTATAGAAGCAGTTTTGAAATAATAGGACGTACTTGGATCAAATTTCAATGTATTGATTAATTGATGAAGTACATAGAAGAAGACCCCTCATAGTCATGGCCTCATCATCTTGAGGACATAACATAATGACGACATACTATTATGTTTAAGTCAAGATTATTGCTATCATTTGTACTTGTAAATTAAGTTGTAATACGTACCATTAAACATAGATCCCCTCTAAACATGAGTATGTGTTTTAGAGTACGTCTCCAATATAATGATAATTGATAGAGGACATAATGATTACAACTCCCAACATTTCTTTTTCCAATGTGTCATTATTATTATCCAATTCAAGGAATGATTTCCACTTAATTATTAGACCATCCCCAAGCAAGGTCAATTGGTAGGTCATGACCTTGCTTGGTCATGCTAATTATGTAATTACACAAACATAATTGGTGACCTTCTTTGTTAATTGGTGACCAAAGATCAATTTGTGACCATGGTGGAAGAAAATTGACCACTTTAATGACCTACTAGGTGGACAATTTTTATTGGTTGAACAATATAAAAACAATAAAATAAGTATATAATATGGATTGTGAAGTGGAAAATGATTGGGTTGATAACCTAGATCGTGACCTTCTGCTTGGGAGGGTAAAAGTAGGTCAAGATAATTAAGGTGAGATTAAGAGTAAAATCGGGTCGCGACCTAGTTAGCGCGACCACTGCTTGGGGATGGTCTTAGCTGGTATTACAACCACCAGCATGTCTTGCTTGTGACGGTCACAAGCTTGTGATCTCACAATCATTTCCCACTTATTCTTTTATCTCACATCATAAGCTTGTGATGGATTTTATCCGTCACAAATGAGAATTTGTCTGCAACCAAGGTTATGAGTATATACTTCCTCCATTCAACTCCACTCTACCAAATTTTTTTTTCACATTTGCCGAGACGTGTTTTACACGGTAAATATCGTTAGCTACGTGTTTGCAAAAAATATAAAAGTTAGATATTAATAATATACTCGTAAAGACGAATCAAACAAGATCACACATGAATATATTTTTTACTTATATATTGAGAGAAAATTGCAATTATATGATCGCTTGTGAATAGTGTACAAAAAAGAAAGTGGTAGAGTAGAGTTGAATGGAGGAAGTATTCAGTTACTTGCTTCATCCATTCTTTCACTCAAATTCCATGCTTTTAATTTGCTTAATATACGTGAGAAGAATTTTAAATGTATATATAAATAACATTAGGTTTTCTGAAAGACAGTCTCTCAAAAGACTTATTGTGAATAATAATAATAAAAAAGAAAAAGTTGCGCGCATCTTAATATAACAAAAATAACAAAAATAACAAAAATAATAATAATAATAGAAAAAAATTCTTACTAGAGAGGTACTCTAACAACTACTCCAACGTCCTCTAAAAAAGGACTAGCTTACCAAGAGGTTATCGACCTTCTATTAGAGCAAGCTGATATAAACAATATAGAGTAAAAATATTTTCTTTTTAGGGAGTAACATTTCGACCCAACATCTTTATATATTCCGGGTATGGATTAAATAACTTTCATCCTATTATTCAAACTTTAAAACCTCACTTGAAGTCAAATTCGATCTAATTTCTATTTGGTTTACAACTTTCCTATCCAAAGCCAAATATAATAAGAACGGCTTTTCTAAGATGTGCCTCAATATAATGGTAAGATTAACATGTTTTCCCTAACTAGTTATTAGGGCACGCGTTAGATTAATCGTTATAAAATTCAAATTGATCGAACAAGGTCGAATAAGCTAAACAAATAAAGAATCATATCCATTTAACAGATATAAGTAATGTATACCATATCTATTAGTAGCAAGTCTCATTTCAGCGGACTATTCCGTCTGAAACATTCAGACGAGCCATTTGTGATAATCATATGGTCAAATATAAATGATAACAAAACATCTAACTATAAAATGTTTACAAATGAGTAACGACCAATCTGAAAGCTTCAGACGAAATAGTCCATATGAAATGAGAATATATGATCTATTAGACTACTACTACTCCTCCTATTACACAAGTATCATCCTCATAAGTTGGTTCTATACTTGTACCTAGACAATGTACTACTATGGGAACCTAAAAAATGAAGTAGTTTCCAAAAATCAATTAGTCTTGTTTGTGACGGATAATGACCGTAACGTGCGAAAAATAGGGTATGCTAGAAGGCAGGGTGAATTGAATTGAGTGGGATGATGAGCATGTGAATGGCAGAGAGATATGTCGGGTTGTGTATGTGTTATTAAGGTGGGGGATGCCAGTTCGATTAAGGCGTTACAAATACATAAATATATTCATCCAATTATTCTCTTCCTACCCAATATAAGAATAATGCATCTTATTTTATATCATGTGCACATGCTCGCTCTTATATATGCCAATATATTCATGTCATATTCCTTCGTCATAGTGAACAAGAGGTAGCTCAAGTGGTAAGAGCACTCTTACTCCAATCATGAAGTTGGGGGTTCAATTCTCACCCGCGACATTGTGCACTCATTTGAACCAAAAAAAAAAATTCCTTCACCATAGACTGATACACATAGAGTCATAGACACACAGTTCTAGTATATATTTTCACAACTTTCATTTGGTTATGATCCGTCAAATTTTGGTGTAGCTAGTACTCCCTCTGATCCGTCTCAATCATTTATTTACCTTTGATATAAATACCTCTTATAAAGAATATAAAAGGCAAACAAATGAATGTGACGGAGAGAATAGTAAACTAAAGGTGCTATATATGAAAGTACAATGTCATACTCGGTATAAACCAACCGGCGATTAACAAGTATGTGGTTCATCAAGTATGCATGTGAGGATAGTTTCAATTTGCCAGATAATTTTAGACATTGTGTTTTTTCACCATTTTTGTGTACAAAATAAGCGGAAAAAATGGTCGCACAAGAGAATTATTTTATATCATGTCTCTTAATCATAATTAATCTACTATACAATGATTAATTAATCTACTATACAATGATTAATTAATCATTGTAGTTATAAGAATTTGATAAGGGAAGAATTATATTGCCTGACTATAAACAGTTACATAGCATCCTATATATAACAAATAGCTAACCTACTATCCTAAATATGTGGATATGAGATACACGTAAATAGCAACTGATACAACAACATTGACTGAGTACATACAAAATATCAAGAGAATATTTGACATATTCTAATATCCTCCCTTAGTCGAAGCGGGAGGAGGACGGATGCTGAGACTAGAACGGAAATCATCAAATAAGAATTTGGGCAAGCCTTTCGTGAAGATATCCGCGAACTGATACCGGGACGGAACATGAAGGACTTTAACTTGACCAAGTGCAACCTTTTCCCGGACAAAATGAATGTCGATTTCAATGTGTTTCGTGCGTTGATGGTTGACCGGGTTTCCTGCTAAATAAATTGCCGATACATTGTCACAGTAGACTATAGTGGATTTCTGAATTGGACATCGTAGCTCAAGTAACAAATTGCGGAGCCAACATGTTTCGGCAACCACATTAGCTACACCACGGTATTCGGCTTCAGCGCTAGAACGTGAAACGGTTGCTTGTCGTTTGGACGACCAGGAGACTAAATTGTTACCCAAATACACGCAATACCCCGACGTTGAGCGTCGAGAGTCGGGACAGCCACTCCAATCAGCGTCAGTATAAGCAATGAGGGATGAAGTGGATGAGGCGGATAAGTGTAACCCATAATGAGACGTACCTCGGAGATAGCGAATAATTCGTTTAAGAGCACCAAGATGGGCTTCCCGAGGATCGTGCATATGTAAACAAACCTGCTGTACAGCATAAGAAATATCGGGGCGTGTAAATGTCAAGTATTGAAGAGCACCTGCTAAACTCCGAAACAGAGTCGGGTCGGAGACCGGTGGGCCATCGTCAGCGCTGAGTTTGGGTTTGGTATCCACCGGAGTTTGAGCGGGCTTGCAATTTGACATCTTTGCCCGGTTAATAATGTCTGCTGCATATTTGGATTGGTGAAGAAACAGGCCAAGTTCAGTCCGTGTGGCTGCAACTCCGAGAAAAAAATTTAAGGGGCCAAGATCCGTCATTGCGAACTCAGCGCGAAGGAGACCCATAAGCTTGTCACGAAGAGCAGTGGAGGACGTGGTTAATATTATGTCGTCAACATAGAGAAGTAAGTAGGCCAATTGAGCACCATCAGAATAAACAAACAATGAATTATCAGTTTTGCTATGAACAAATCCGATTGAAAAAGCATAAGTGGCAAACCGTTGGTACCACGCTCGTGGTGCTTGTTTGAGACCGTATAGAGACTTCTTGAGGAGACAAACATAATCGGGTCGGGTTCGGTCCTTAAACCCAGGGGGTTGATGCATATAGACCGTCTCAGTTAGGTGTCCATGTAAGAAGGCGTTTTTGACGTCGAGTTGATGAATGGACCACTTATTTGACACGGCAAGGCTGAGGACGGTCCGAATAGTCGCGGGCTTGACCACGGGACTAAAAGTTTCGTCACAATCGACTCCCACCTGTTGAGACCTGCCATTGACAACAAGCCGAGCTTTGTATCGCTCCAAATCACCATTAGCTTTAAATTTATGTTTAAACAACCAATGACACCTCGTTATATTGACATTAGGAGGTCGGGGCACAAGAATCCAAGTCTTATTCTTAATGAGTGCATCAAATTCATCGTGCATAGCGTGATTCCAATTATGGTCATTAAGAGCGAGGAGAGGACTCTTGGGGACGGGTGATAGGGTGGTTGTGGAACACAAATTGAAGTGATTTTTAGGCTTAAAAATTCCATGTTGTGCGCGGGTGGTCATCTGGGGTGAGAAAGGGTCTGAGTTGGACCGCGGCGCGGTGGTTTCGGTGGCGGTGGAAGAGGCAGCCGAGTCCTGGTTGGTGTTGGCCAGGGACGAAACAGGGGAGTTTATAAGAGGGCCATCAGGTGGAGCTGTGGGAGTTGATGGAGAATTGGGCTGAGCTGATGTGGGGGTTTCGGGTGGGCTATCTTGGCTAGGTGGGCCTGTTGTGGAATTGGGCTGAGCTGTAACAACTTGGTGAAGCATGTAAGGTGATGGGTCAGTGGTAAGGAATTGATACGAGGACATGGGTAATTTATTTTTTGTAGCAAATGGAAATATGGACTCATTAAATGTTACATGTCGAGCAATGATAACCTTATTGGTAGCCAAATCTAAGCACTTGTAGCCACGGTGATTCGCCGGATAGCCGAGAAACACGCACGGGGCAGCTCGCGGGTCTAGTTTGTGGATGGATGTGGGTGGTGTGTGAGGGTAGCAAAGACATCCAAAAGTCCGTAGGTGGGTATATGTGGGGACACGGTGGTAGAGACTCGATGTAGGGGACTCGTACCGGTTTGCTTTGCTAGGTAATATATTGTGAATGTAAGTGGCCATGGCTAAGGCATGGTGCCACATTGAGGGTGGCATATGGGAGTGAATAAGGAGGGTTCGTATAGTGTTGTTAATAGTACGAATTTTGCGCTCCGCCTTCCCATTTTGAGGTGAGGTATGTGGGCATGAGAACCGAAACATCATTCCTTTAGACTCAAAGAATTTATGGAGAGGGGAGTTATTGTATTCACGACCATTGTCACATTGGAGAGTTTTAATCGCAACATTGAATTGAGTATTAACCATGTTATAAAATGTGGTGAAAATTTGACATACATGAGATTTATTTGTGATGGGAAACGTCCACAAAAAATTGGTGTAGTCATCAAGAAATAAAATGTAATAACGGTGGTTAAGGGTACTCAAAACAGGAGAAGTCCAGAGGTCCGTATGCAAAATATCAAAGGGAGCAATCGTATGAGATAAAGACGAAGAGAAAGGTAACTTAATGTGCTTTCCTAATTGACAAGAGTTGCAAACAGACAACTTATTCGAAGGACGACAAGGTATTGTTTTTCGAGTACATAAAGAATTAAAAATCTCGGAGCCCGGATGACCTAGGCGTCCGTGCCAAGTAGTAGACGGAAGTGCGGTGAAAGCTTGTGGGTGTGAGGTGGCGGCTGGGGCATGGTTCGGGGCGTGTAGTGGGTAGAGGTCCCCCGTGCTATTGCTTCTCATAATCGGCATCCCCGTCTTGAGATCCTTCACAGTGAAACCAAAGGGGTCAAACTCGACGGAAACATAGTTATCAATAGTGAATTTTCTAACAGAGACAAGGTTTTTAATTAATTGAGGCACATGTAAAATATTGTGTAATGTGAGGGGTGGGTTTGGGGAAGCAAGAGTCATAGCACCACAACCGATAATAGGAATCATATCACCATTTCCGACTACTATATGACGATTTTTACTCAAAGAAGAATAAGAGGAGAGATTACCATTATTGGAAGTCATGTGCGCCGACGCACCTGTGTCCATATAATAGTTGTCATCCGGCTGCTGTAGGGAGAGTGATTGCATCATAGCAGCGATATCCGTCGGAACAAAAGCACCTGGAGGATTGCCATTACCCGATTGAGCAATGAACGCCTGTCCTTGTTGAGGTGGGCGAGGCCCGAGTATCCCCTGCTGCGGCCGACTACCAGAACCAGACCACCCGGCCGTAGGGTAGGGGCACGGGGGCACAGTCCACCCTTGCGAAGGCGGCGACGGCCAAGAATTGAAGGGTACCCAAGTCCACGTGCCCTGTTGCTGCTGTTGGCCATTCTTGTTGTTGTTGTTGCGGTTGATGTAACCACTGCCACTGTTCTTTCCTCCCTTCTGACCACGGTTGCGCCCGCCTTTGCCTCGGTTGTTGTTGTATTGGTTCAAAGTCCCACCACCCTTAGAATTATTTAGGGCAGATTGAGAGTTGGAACCCGTATCTTTGGACGAGTGGGAGGCAAGGAGTGCAGTGTCCGCAACAGAGGGAGCGGCCTGGATACGCTGGTTGCTTTCTTCTAGGGCGAGCATGGAGCGAGCCTTGTAAAACGGAGGCAAGGGGTCCGCTTGTTGAATGAGGGTAGCAACTCCCTTGTATGCGTCAGAGACGTGGGTGACCAATTGAAGGACAAGACGCGTTTCGGAGACGGGAGAACCAACATTAGCGAGTTGGTCAGCAATCATTTTCAGAGCTTGACAATACGACGACACATTCGGGTAGTTCTCCATGTGGGTGTTAGTAAATTGTTGCTCCAACATGACGGCCCGAGAGTGCTTGTTGTCGTTGAAAATATCCTTGAGACGATCCCACGCGGCCTGAGCAGTAGAACCGGGTGCAAGAATCGTATGAAGGAGATCAACCGAGATAGTGCTATATATCCACTGCTTAACAATGGCATCGAGACGGTTCCATGTTGCATCTTTGTTGATCACGGTGTCCTTGGGTGGGACAAGGTGATCGAGAACATCAAACGCGCTGGCCGTGTTTAAGAACAACTCGGCCCAAGATGCATAGTGAACATTCTCCGTCTCGAGAGTGATCTGCACATAATTCTTGATATTAGAAACAGAATAGGCTGGGTGAAAGGATGGTTTGGAGCTGGTTTGGGCGTCGTTTGTCATGATTGCAGAGAAGAAAGAAATGAGGCAGATGAGTGTTAGAGAAGAGCGGAAGAGAAGATCGAGATGGCTGATACCATATAAACAGTTACATAGCGCAAAAGGTACATTAATCAAGCTTGTTACAATGGTTTTAGCAAGCTAAGGTCCTTTTGCCTTTACTCTTGTATTTCTGTACAGAAAATTAAACTATACTCTACTTTCTTTATGTCATTCAATTGTTCATGTCTTTAGCTTTATGATTCTTTTAGGAAGTGATAGTTTATTAAATAAATTTCATGCAAAAATACTAAATATAATATAAGCACTATGTCTAATTGTACTCGAAGATGCATTAAGGTAACGTCACAGTGAGCATTAAGTCTCGCTTAAGACGAGTTAAATATTATTGCATGTGGTAATAAGGACAAAAGTTTTGGAATTTTTTAGGCAACAATTGAGTGATTTGATATATATTTGACTTGTTTTAAATTTAAGACGAATAATACACAACTTAAATAAGAATTTATGTATAGTCAGAAGTGGGAACCGACTATTGAGGCCCCCAAAGTCCCCAATTTATACATGCTTAGCAACATTACAAATTCAATTCAGAAACCATATAGTGCACTAATTCAACCTTTACAAAATCGAACCACAAACCAAAGTTGATTAGTCTGAATGTTAAAGACTCTCGTTTGTTAAACAAGTGGTTCGATTGTTTACTCTTGTAAATGAAAAATCTAAACTTAAGAATAATCTACCCTTTAAGTTGCATTCAATATTCCACAGGAATCTGCAAGAGCTGTTAACTCCTCATAAACAAAAAAAAAAATAAAAAAAAATTGCATAATCTTGTAATGATATTTATAAGTTCATAAACATGTTTAAACCGAGAAAGATAATTTAAAGTAAGGGAAAAAAAGGATATTCTACATGATACCCCTCAACTTTTTGACTTTCTACGTGGTACCCCTACACTTTTGGAAACATACATGTTACCCCTAAGTTTTCTAATTTCCATTATGCGTAACCCCAATTATATTTTCCGTCAGTTAGTATTTGTTTTAGACGTTAAATGCTGAGTAGGACGCATACGTGGATGATGACTGGCTGTGACTATGACTAATACTTTGCACTATAAACCCTCACTCTCTTAGCTTGTTTAACACACCTCTCCTCTCATTCTACCCTTTCATATCTAGACCTTCATCTTTATCTTTCTCAGTTTCTTTTCTCATCTCTCTCTTCGCATGAACTACCTCTCATTCTACCATATGTTTCTTCATAACTAAGTGTAATTATTGTCTTGATCTTCATCTATTCGGCGTATATGATCATTTTCCCTCAATAATATCTCTATTAACACTTGTACAATATTCATCTTCATCTTCACTAGCACATTTTTTTTTGAAATCCTTTGTGATGGTATCATACTCTTTCAATAACCACATAACAAAATGATTACAATATATGGATTCAAGGGTTGTTAACGAAACCTGATATCATAATTATAGCGTTCCGACCACATCGATTGATACATTGGTTCCTAAAATCAAGACCATCTATTGGTAAGTTTTTCCAAGAAGATGAAGAAAAAGAGATAAATGAAGAAACAAAAAAAAACTGAAACAATTATCACAAAAATTTAAGAAGGAAGTAGAAAGAAGAAAGATGGAAGATGATGAAAAAAGAAGACATTAAATAATGTTTATTGAGAGGGGAAATGGGGGAGAAAATGGCAGGAAACTATAGCTACTAACACAAAAGTCAGTCATCATCCACCTATGCGTCATACTCATCACTTAACGTCTAAAAACAATACTAATTGACGAAAAAAATAATTAGGGTTACACTTAATTAAAATTAGAAAACTTAGGGG
This sequence comes from Heliosperma pusillum, assembly GCA_022085475.1. NCBI lineage: Eukaryota > Viridiplantae > Streptophyta > Magnoliopsida > Caryophyllales > Caryophyllaceae > Heliosperma > Heliosperma pusillum. The sequence goes on along the minus strand of JAIUZE010001528.1, from coordinate 24,201 downwards.
TACTATGTATGTTTCCAAAAGTATAGGGGTATCACGTAGAAAGTCAAAAAGTTGAGGGGTATCATGTAGAATATCCCTTAAAGTAATTATGTACTCCGTACAAACTAATATTACTAGTCCATTAAAATTAATAAAATTGATTTGACAATGGACAGAAACGGTGTAAAGGTATTCAAAATATAAGGAGTAATATACACAAGTTACAATAGTGTTACATTGTTGATCGAAAACACTAAGATAAAGCATAATAGCGGCTAAAATCTTTACATGAAGGGGATAACCCTTGTTTATTAAGTCTATTCGTGAGCACAAATTCTTATTTCAGACGGAGGTATCCGTCTTAAGCTTAAGACGGATACCATATTCTCTAACAAAATACCCATCAAGGGTGAGTGGAGAGCACATGGGGGCGAGCCCACCTTGTCCCCTCTACCCATTTCCTCTCACAAAATACCCGTTGTAAGATCCGACCCGTCTTAAGCAAGACCTACTGATTCGTGAGACATGAAAGATTGAAAGATTCCTTGGAAAATTTCTTTTGTTATTGCTAATATAAGAATTGATCTCTCCGTTTTCAAATAAGTAAAATTTACTCATTGTTTTCACTCGGCAAATAAAGTAGCAAATGCTTTGAAACCAAATTAGGACCTCCCAGACTCCCAATTGACTTTCACTCTCCTCCCTCAATCGTAATGCTTTGTCATTCTCACTCAATATAAAACCAAGTTTTAAACTAGGTAGCACGGACACTCCTCCTAACTAGCCGTCCCGTGTCGGACACCGTGTCGGACACGCGGACACACGGACACCTATAAATAAGGAATGAGAGGTTGAAAGACTAAAATAGATTGATTAGAAGATAAGTTGGCTGGGAAATGAGAATAAATTACAGTCAAAGTCATATTTTACATTCAATTATTTACATTTAATATCAAATATCAATATAAAAATAAAATTGTACGTTATTTAGAACTATAAAATATATATTTTATTAAATATAAATGCCGTGTCCCGTGTCCTAAATTTCACGAGATGCCGTATCACGTGTCCGTGTCGTGTCCGTGTCCGTTTTCGTGCTACCTAGGTTTTAAACACTTCTCCTCCATAAGAGCATTTTAATGGTTGATTTCAAGGACCTACTTGCAATAATTGTAAAATTCCAAATAAGTAGCTTACCATTGAAGACTCTACCAAGCCATGTAGCTTGGTATAGAGAAAAGAAAAGGTAAAATTTTCTATTACTTCCTCTGTACCAGTCAATAGTTTACACTTGCTTTATTTTCCCCTCACAAAATAAAGCAAGTGTAAACATCTCACTAGGACAGAGGGAGTAGTTAAAAGAAATATTGTAGGACCTAGTTTGTCATTGGAGCGGTTTGTAGCTAAAATGCAATGTCCATTAGAGATGCTCTGAATATGTATTAATCTCATTTTGACGGGCCCTTTTGAGTGTGCCATTGAGGTGTATCACGATGTACTTGGGATACACTTGTTTCTTTGATATGCAAACTTTCATGGTTTTGAAATTGTAAATTAGCCAAATTTAAATTGTTCTACATTATTCAGGGGGCCATCTGATAAAATTAAAACGATGATGAGGTTTCATTTAAGATCGATAAAAAAAAGCCCAATTGATTTGGCCACTATTAATAGAAAATGACCATTTTGAGTAAAAGAATATGACCACTTTTAATAGAAAATGACCATTTTGAGTAAAAGAATATGACCAATTTTAAGGCTACATATTAGTTACGGAGTATATCGCAAAAAAAGCGTTTTCAGGGTACCAGAAAAGCCTCTTAGTTGGAGTTTGATGTACAATGTTAAAGGGATACTTTAATAGTACAAGCGTATTTGTGATTTATATTATCAATATTTGAGAATTATATTGATTTAATGAGATAGACTAGATGAAAAAAAAAACACAAAGAGTAGACCAACTGTTTGCAGACAAGAACACAACCTGAGATGGATATAAAGGTGCAAATAAACAAGGAAATCCCTTCAGAAATTTTAAACAGTACAACAAGCAATCTGATGTTCACAAAGTACTGAGTTCCTCATAATGCTTAAATTAAACAAAAACAAATCGACCCCATTACGCCTAGTAACTGCCTACAATGCAGAAAGTAACATCACCTGCTCAAAGATCTTGAACACTCAAGCCTGCAACGCAGCCAATGGGGAAAAGATTGTGAGCAAGACAGTTTACATAACAATCTAACGGTTTAACTAACACAAAATGTTTTGGGTAAAGAGAGAAGATTAACGAGGAGGCGAGGAGCTTATGTTTTAAAAAGGGCACGGAACCAACGCTGTAACGGCCCATGGTAACAAAGGCAAGGCGAAGGTGCATGCCCGGTGGAGGCGAGTTGCATTGTCTATGCAAACAAAATTGTAACGTCGCTATATTTTGTGGAACAATAGCACCATTTTGGGTTTTTAAAGCAGAAAAATATGTAACCGGGTGACAACTAGGGATACACTTTAAAATAAGGGCATATTAAAGGAATTAGAAGAACAAAGGCATGGAAATTTCACAGTAGTGCTCTCACTAGCTGCGCTTTATCAATGAGGCACGCTAAAGGCAAGGCAAAGAATATTGTTCAGTGTCTCGTTAAACTCGGGGCACATCTTATAAGACAAATATGAGCAGACCCCTCTGAACAATGTTTCATAAGATACTAGCATAGTACCAAACATTTCTTAATGTTACGGAATTCTGTTATTCTATCACCAACATTAAAGGAACAAAATGATCTACTATAGCATACTATTGCCAAGCAGCCATTTTTATCACTATGAAACTTATCTTTGCTAGCATAAGGGGTAAGCCTATAATTTTAAAATGTTGCGTCACTAGGTGAATTCAAGCAGTTAGACTACATATATATATGTAATCGTAAGCAGTGGAACTAAACATATACTTGTAATTTTGAGAAGATTTGATAATTGTTTATGCTAGTTACACAGAAATAGAAAACACACAGCAAGCAGACATTATGGATATGACATAAAGACGAACAGAACAAAGGCGGATACTAACCCGGGGGAAGAGATTGCTTCAGCTTGTCAGCCTTCTCCTTGTCATGAACACAAAGAGTGTAGAGGTACTTTGAGCAGCGAACCTTGAACTTGACGATATCCTTGCTTCTCTTGATCTTCACAAACCGTGCATCTTTCCTCCTAGCAGTAAGGAGAAAATCCTTGATCTCATGAATCTGCTTCGGCTGCAATTCATCCACAAATCCCTTGGTCAATGCATTTATACTACCAAACATCGCCAACATCCATTTTTCGGATTAGCTAAATTCTAGTAGTGTAATTGGTTCGGTTTGATTTAATGAGAACTTAAATTCTACCGTATAAAAATATCGCCTACCCATGATTTTCACAAGAAAAACAATACTTTCTTCCACGACACCGACCAAAACACCATACCCTCCAACAACAACAGTTCTTCCTTACACACAAAATAACCATCTTATTTTTGAGATAATTTCACTACCGCTTACGATATCAAATGACACATTATCTCGACCAAAAGCTTAAGATGATGGTTGGAGTCCCAAGATCGGTTTTATACTCTTGAAACATAAAATCACCAATAAAACACATAAAAAGTAATTATAATAACATAATTAATACGATTTCGTCAAAGTTTCATTGGATTAATTCGATTAATTCATAATATAAGCTAGAAAATTGACTAATTCCAATAACAACATGCTGAAATTTTACAACTAAATCAAATCAAATCAACAACAATGAAATTTAAAACAGTAAACAGACATACTTGCAACAATTATTTCCTCAAAATACATGAAAATTTAATCTAAACTAAACAATAGACAACTATTTCCACATCAAAGAAGATAAAACAAAACAATTCCAAAAAGTTAGAAATAAATGAGCAGAACAATAATAAGAGTTGAGAATAAAAGATTAAAGGAAAGAGTAAATGGTGGAGGAGAGAGAAAGAAGGGTTGAGAGAGAGTACCATGGTTGAAAGATAGAGAGAGAAAGTGGGCGGATGAAGCAGAGAGAGTCAAATATCTAAAACCCTAAAAATGAGGAATTGTAGGGTTAATGAATGGCTGCATCAAATGCTTTTGCAATTGAAATTTCTGGGCTTCAACTGAAAATCGTCTGCTTTGGGCTTTCACCTTGTCAACTTGTCAAGTCTTGATATCGTAGTCCGCCTCAGCATAACGGGTCAAGCGGCTCGGATATGGGTCCGGTCAGTTTGGGTCAGGCCAAGTCTGACATATGATTTCAGGTGACATGTTGTCGTAATCATTTTAAGCCATTATGAATCGGGTCTATTACGTGTCTTTCAAGTTGGGTTTTCTCGGGGGGGTCAACTAAGTTTCAGGTCGAGTCGATTTGGGTTAGCAAGCTCGGGTCACTTTCAGGTATTGGGTCTCTCTTTCTGGGTCTGGTTATTCGGGTTTGACCCATTTTGTCAGTTTTAAATTCGTAGGTGACATGTCCTAATCCCAATCGAAAATACGATGCAATCTTGGCATGCGTTTAATGGTCAGAGTTAAGACGTTGGACTCATTTATGTAATTGGACGAACACAAATACAACACGTAAATTATCTGGGTTGGAGATTTTTCAACAAATATGGTATGAATGACTCATTTACTTAAATGGGGTCTTAGTCGGACTGGGGTGAATACTTAGATTAACTAGTTTATCTAATTTAAAGAGATTATATGAAAAATTATAAAATTTGGTCTATTTTAGTCCATGACCGGTTAAGACCTAAAAATATGGGGTCGTTCCGGTCCAATATTGAACTTTTTAGGTCTAGATTGTTGTCCACCAATTTTCTTCCTGATTTTGATCTCATCGGATCTGAATTAGGACATACTAGTTACCCCTTTCTAAACTAAAGGTACTATGTATTTTTTTAGGTAAGAAAACTAAATTAATCCCAGGTAGGACTAACCTATCTCATCATTTCGAAAGAGCGAGTTAAGTTGAAATCATCGACTTTCAAAACCCCTCGAAATAATTTGACAAAAATGGCCCATAAAAAACATAAAGTCATCAACTTTTTTGGTCTCACGAAAATAATGTTTTTTATTACTTCATCGAATAAATGAATATCTAATTTCATATCCTTGATGATATTAGAAATCTCCCTAGTACTAGGAATTGAGTTAATAACACATAAATTGTCAAATTCAACAATTAACTTTGAGTTTTCTAAGTGTTTAGCCGTTAAAATATCTTCTTTTAACGCGTGAGCTTCCACAACAAGAATACTATTAGATCCGCAGTTTATTGCTCATAACAAAACAATTTTACCATTATGATTTCTTACAGAACATTGTAAAGCAACTTTAATTCAGTTTCCAAATACCCTAAAAGTTTTCAAATAGGAATTCATATTTTGTACTCGTGTGCTTCAGTCCACATAACTAACTAAAAAACAAGTCTCCCTTGTGATATATATACCCGTCATAATTTTTTGATGTGTCAAGTATCTCTCATTTGCGTAAATAAGACAAAATAACTTATTTTTTAATATGTAACCCGTCACACATTTATAACAGATATGCCCGTCACGAACGAGAATTGTGATTTTTAAAATGGTTTTTCAAACAAATTAACCAACTTTTCAAAACTTGAAAGAAACGCACTCATAAGAAAACGAAAAGATGATGCGAACAAGGTTAGTGTGGTTTACCTCCGGATTCCTCATTGCAGGAGCTTCGATTGCTTCATTCATTCATCGCGATCTTTCTAAAGATCGCCTTCTTCTTCTTGCTCAAGTAAATTTCCCTTTCTTATTATTGTTATTTTCCCCAATTTTAATTCGATTTTTTTCGATCCTAGGGTTTTTATACGATTGTAGAATCAGCAATATAATCAGCACATTTTTTGAGTTTGTATTTTATTTATTGTTTGCTTGATTGATTGCAGCTGGAGGACAATTTTGGCGCGCTGCAAACTAGGGTTTCTAATCTCGAATTTGTTCCTCATAATGATTCGAATGTTCAGGTATTGTGTGAATATTTGATTGATTTTGTTTTTTGTATTTAATTCAATTTCATGTACGATGTTTGAGCTGATTGAATTGGTTTAAATCTGAAATAATAATGTCGAGAATTACGGCTTTTGCTTTGCTTGGAATTGGTATTGAATTGTGCGTTTGTATCGTCTCTAAGGTGTTTAGGACTTTAGGTGATCACTTGGATGTGGTATCCTTAATAGTTAATCCCTGTGTTACTCTGACACTTCATTTTGGTGGTGCGTCTAATACTTAGGAGTATCCGACACGACATTTCAATCCTCATTTTTGACCAAGAAATTGAAGACTTTATGGAAAATAGCCGTATCTGACACTTTGACGCCGTGTCATGTCCAACACGTGCATTTGAGTTGAAGTAACATAGGGATTAGTGAATTCTTATGATGCAATATGGGGTGTAATCGACTAAATGACTAGTGCAAAGGTATGTGATGATTCTAGTGAATAACCCGAGACTATGCTTCATGTTTGATGACTAATCAAGTGAACCAGATCAATGTGTGGAAGAAATGTGATATTGCTTGCTTCACACTTCGTTTGGATGGAGAGATTTGGAATAAACTGAACGGGATAGAAAAGGAGGGGAACGTTTTTCTTCCTTAGTATCTGTTATTTTCCACCCTACTAGGAAAATTAATATTCCTCCATCGTAATTATATTTTTTTTACCTTGGTAGTCGACTATGAGCGCTATTTTCTCATGATACAATACTTCCTATAACCTATTTAAACAGATAATACGAAAGGGACAAATTTGATATCATGTCGTTATATAGAAATAGAATGGAGGTAGTATTCAAGTTCTACCACACGGATGGACGACTTTGATTTTTATTTATCACACATTGGATGTGATAAATATCCTCAAAAAGTTTTAGATTCTCTAATCTTAGCATTCTTTTCTAGCAGGATGGAGGCAGTTCGAGTTGAAGTGTTGGCCAGAGATCTAGCTGAATTGCTTCTTAGCTGTGTTATGTTTTGCACGATCAAGTATATTCTGATATTAAGTTTCAACACCGAGTTGCTTTGTTACACAAATGAAGTGGTGTTTTTTGGATCGTATTTTCCTTTCCTTTTTTTTTGTGTTCCATTATTTTACTTATCATTGACGCCATGAACGGACAAAATTATGTTGGATGAATGCTCTATTCTTGTTGTTATTGTCCACATCTACCTTGTTCAACGTTTCAAAATCTATTTTGTTAGTCCTTGAAGGAAACATGTTATGGCGAAGATAAGTTGCAACTTTTCAGGTCTATTGGACATATATCGATATATGAATGAAGTTTTTTTTTTGTGGGTGGGGTGGGTGTGGGGGGCGCTTTAAGGAGCTATATTGCCAATATTGACGCAAATGGCTTTGTGACCTTTATCATAAGCCGTGAGCGATCTCCTTATCACAAGTAACCAGGAGATAGAATTCGGCGTACAACACCACTGGGTAAAGGGTGTAGAAACTTTGATATAGGTTATTGGCGAACTCAGATGTAAAATTCCTTTTTTGGCGAGTTTGATTATTCCATGTCAAATTCAAACCATCTGTTGTATGTTATTCTTCACTGCAATCGTTTCTTACTCGGTGGAGTTTGGAACTTTAAATATCCTTGGATTAAAACTAAGGTTTCTTATGTCATAAACAACTTTGCTACTGTATACTGCTTACCCTATAAGTTCTAATACTCTATGATGTACAATTTGTATTTTCTAGTGAAGCCTTGAGTATAATGTTGGTTCGGCGACTGCAGTAGCTTCTGAAGAATCATATAATGTTCTTCTATTGCTCAATGTTTGGTTTCACGGAACCATTCAGGAAATGTTGCTCATGAAGGGTGGTACTTGTCCATGTCGAGACCAAGATGATCATCACTATTGAAAGCAACAGCATCGATACATATATCATCTTTATGTGCTTCTTTAATGGCTTGCAGTAGTGAACGAGGATATCTGTAAATGCATCTTTTACAAGTTGACAATTTACAAGGTTTTCAATCTCTGGATATGTATCTAGCAAGTTTTGTACGGGAGTTGTGTACGCTTCTATGACCTTGTATTCACTAATAGATATGAACCCTTCTTTACATATTGTTCCAATGGTGTCTGAGCATGTAACCATCTTCAGTTCCTGCAAATTAAGAGTTTTAATCATTCATATGCTCGATTACTCGAGTTAATTTGAGCCGATAATCTCGCTTTGAATTTAAGCGAATCTTATTTAAGAGATTTTCATTGTCATACAGCCATACCTTTGGGAAATCTCCGATAGGAATTGAGTCAGCTGGGCAGTCTTTTGGCTGATACCGAAACTCCGGTGGTCCAGAAAAAGGGTTGCATACATATTTTAGACCCGGAAGTGAGTTAGCCCGTAAGGTAGAGATCTCTGAGTTTACCTGTTACATTTTTGTTTCCGATAATTCATTTCATACAGATTTTAAGTTTAATACCCAATCATTGATAATATCTCATAAGGGTTCAAAATATCATGTATTTAATTTGATCAAGTACCTGGTTAATAACTTCAAAAAGTCCAGTGCTAACATCTCTCAAGACTGTTCCGACTGAACGCAGTTCATTACACGGAAGGATAATGCTCAAGCTGTTGTTATCTGGATTTTTTTGGAAGTCATGGAGTGCTGTGCATGTATCTCCTGATAATCTGAAAATGCGCCTGATGATTAATACTTTGCTCTGTTTCCATCCCCAGTAAAGCCAGGTGATTCACTATTCTCTGAAGTAAGTTTATTTACAGGTCATCTGTAAACCGTCTCTATGTGGATCAGCATAGGAGTAAGACTGGTACATTCGACTCCCTTACGTTAATGTTGGCAAGAGCCTTTAATTTATATAAGGAATTAAATCTGGGTCGATCATCTAGAATAGTAACAACTTATCCCATCCTTTCGGACGAGGGAGAGCGTGAAAGCCACTGACTATCAACTCACCACGAAATAGTAGAGCATGAATGGCCAAAGTGCTATGAAGTAACTACTTTATTAGTTTCACGATGTTGGCAAGAGCCGCAATGCTTACCTTTCAATGACGAAGTAGGTTCCAAATAGCATCCAGCAGATAATTGTCATAATCCAACATAGTATGAGTAGCCTGTGGAATTTTACGGCAGAAGGTATATCATACATTCATACTCCTTTAGATGTTTAGCATATGTACTTTTCCACATTCAAGGATAATACTCAAATATATAGTGTTTACTTACATATAAACTACCCGTCGAAATCTTAGGACTCCGAAAACTGCATATACAAGGAAGTGTACCATAAATTTGAATAGTTTTAAATGAATACTCTTAATTAAAAACGGACAAACGAGTCTAGTACTGGTCGGATTGGTAAAGTAGGATTGTGGGCTATGATTTGGTTATTTCATTGAGCTTTCCTCTGATCGATTTTGTTTTGCCGGGTCTACTCCTAATATACCCTTAACTGTTTTCTTGTAAACAATATGTCGCTAGGGGATGTACTTACCGGTCAAGGCAGTCGCAAAACCGATGCTCAGGCCTATTGTAGTGGAAGTCAGAATGTACCTAGCAGAGTTTAAGTTTATCAGGATGAGACATATGAGAGCCATAACTGAGACAAGAAAGAATGTTGTTGAAAGATTACATTATTGTCAGCACTTTCCCAGCTAAGTGCCTGTTAGTTTGAGCTTGCCTTTTAATACCACTGGCTGCATAACTGAGTTTATCAGACGATGACGCTAAGAAATTGGCAGCTTGACCAGCGTCAATGTTATCACTTTGTTTTAAGATTACACTGATCTTTCTCATTGCTCCTGTTGCATTATACATGCTGCTGGATGCTTGATCAGCAGTGTTGGTTATTATTGTCAAGATTGTCTTTGTTCTGGACTGAAACCCCGCACTCCCCGCTAAAGCAATTCCGGATGCAACTCTGTTTCACCACGTAAAATGGTCTTATAAACTCTCTGCACTTCTTATATTCGAAAGTAGCAGCCAGTCATTGTATTTCTCATCACGGGAAGACTGCGTACATTTGACCCTTTACTCCACTGTAGGCAGTAAGCACTTGGTAGTAAAATATCACCTTTTTTTTTGTAATAGTTATATTTGACCCTTTACTCCACTGTAGGGCACACGTCGTATTGATGTATGATTATGAAGGTAAACATACCGCATCTGCATTATATATTTTCTAACAGAAGGTTCTACTTACATTGCTAGGACTGCAAAAACTATTGCAATAGTCCGAAGGAAGAGATGACATTTCATTTTCTCAGGTTTACTCTTTTTCAGCTTTCCTTTCTTGGTTCCGAAGCAGCAAGATTTTGCGCTGAGGTACACCATGTATATCACGCCAATAAGAAGCCATAACCCTCCAATGGCATATCCATAAATACCTGAAAATATGGTAGACTGCAACAACAACAGCAACAACGTCATCCAATGCCTTGAAACTTTTGTCCATGGCAATACAAGTACTGTTTAATTTAAAGAGTCGTAGAATCGTATCCACGAGTTCAAAAATGCATTGAGACTTTCGTCAATAGTAGCATTAGAGTTTCATCTAATCCGCAATCTTATCCTTGTGTTCTAACCGCATTTTAACTGTTTTTCGATGATACACAATGAAAATTGCGTATGTACTAATGAAAGCAAGAGGTAAAAGGTTTTTTCAGAGGAGAGATCATTGGCCAGAGGCTTACACTCCAATAGTGCTTGTTTGTGATGTTGTAAGGGCCTCTGTATTTCCTGAAATGTTCCAAGGGATCTACCCTTGCTATATCATTTCCCGTATCCTGCGTTTGCAGCTGTCTTCTCCCTGCAGAAAAAAATGACAGTAAATTATCCCGACAACAAAAGACCATTCTAACTCCGAGCAAGTGTTTTCGAATGATTTGTACCAAAAACCCCAAAACGGTGTCAAGAATTTCAGCAACGATGGGTACTTAAACTGCATATTGCATTACTCCGCTTCTAAAATATCCTTACTGAAAATGATGCATTATAACTTCGATTACCTGGTTTGATGCTACTGCTAGATAAAGTTACAGCTTCAGAAGAAACCAAGTTTAAGGAGACTGTCATCACCAACAGAATTACAAACACTACCCATTTTCTCTGTTTCTTCAAACCCATCTCCATTAAATATCGGTCCTTCGAGCTCATTTTCATCACAGTAATGATGCTAAACTTGTAACAAACGTAGCAAACTCGAATTAATACATTGCATGATCTAGAACAACATAGATTTGAGATGTTTTATGCAAAATCATCTCTGATATAATCACCAGCAAAGCTGAAGTATATAAGACTTGAAGCAGGTTGAAGCAACAAAAGATGAAGTCAATGCCAAAAAAACATTGAATTGAAACAATGTATTAGTATGGTACTAGCACTTATTGTTGGTCTAACAAATAAGTTACTCCTGTCTTTTATGACTAAAGTTCATACATACTACAATATAATAGTCATATGTCAAGTGCCAAATTATTCTTTTGAAAGGGACTTGTGAAGAATAGGTCTTCGACTAAAAGTCATGCATGAAACGATCGATCATGTTTATACACTACTGTTAGTCTGTTACCTTCACTAAGGCGATTTCTTTACCGCCATTTCCGTTTGCCACGGCAGTAACAACCCGCAGCGTCGGATTTGTGCGATATTTTGCAAGCGACAAACGAATATGAGATTGTAATTTACTTTATTCTCGACTGAGCTGACCGTTTGTTAATCAAGCCACGAGTTCTAAGCGAAATTAATTCTCTTGATTCAACTTTTTACATGATTTACCTTGAAATTTCAAACATTAATCTGCACTGAAGTTGCTCTTGACTCTTGAGAGTCTAACTGTGACATACCTTAATATTCTTTACAAAGCCTACCATTAGCACGATTGATAATAAAAAAAAATTGGTTTGGATAGTGCTACATTCCGTTACGCCAACAAAGACAGCATCACTACCCGAAATTCCACCTAATAAAGACCCTCTAAGAGACACTACGATATATAACGAAAAGGAAAAAAAGTACTCGTATTTTAAGGAAGTAGACTTTAATGTTGAACCGTGTATGGTTTGACAAAATTATTGTCAGACCGTCTAACAATAATCTTAAATGTTGAACCGTGTATATGGTTAAACCACTATTTTACCTATTTCCTATCCTACCGTCAAAACAATAATCTTTAATGTTGAACCATGTATATGGTTTGACGAAATTATTGTCAGACCGTCTAACAGGAGACATACGGTATCTTAAGTGCGCTTTTGCTGAGCTGACGAAGAGATCTTCAAATGACAAACAAGTGAGCGAGCGGTCAAGACTGAAAATGATGGCTCGTATGAGGGAGGATAGTGGTCGCGAGCTCTTCGTTCAATATGACAGGCAATGAAGGCATTTGTTTCATAATCTCTGGAGTATCACTCATGCTGCAAGTCAGGTCACAGAAAGAACTCATCAATGGGTGCCAATGGCAAATTACAGAGATGACGATGTTAGTGAAGTCAAGATCAAGTCGATTTTAGTTTGATTGGGCAGCGAACTGATGGTAGTTCAATCAGGCAAGGGCCCGCCTGGTACATTAACTCGCACTAAGCCCATGTTGACCAGATGATTGAATGCGGAATGTTCTGTTCATGCTCCAAAATCCGTCACTCAAGTCAAGCATAAGATATCTAAAGACTTTAATACCTAATGTTCTAATCGGTTGCAGACAGGGACGACGTCACTGGGGTGGGGCTTTGCCAATATATCTCGCTATATATGTAAACCGGGGCCTACCTGTTCATTATCATTGAAAGATTGTCTCGTGCTTGGCAAAAGAGGTTAATGTTATCCTGTATCTGAAAATAGAAAAGCAAGAAAATAAATTAAGTTTACCTGCACCTTTTACATCAAAGTATCAAATGCTAAAATGACAAACATTTACAAGCAGAAAAAATGATATGATAAGAAGATATGACCTAAACATAATCCATACTTGTTATCATATCACTTTTACCTGAAAAGCAGAGAAGTTCGTAGAAATTTGTTGAAAAAACTGCTGATTTTGCTTAAGTAGCTCCGCCGTAGGGCCGCCAATTGCTGCAAATAAGTAGGGTAAGCCACATATCGTTAGAAGAGAAGAACAAACCATGGCTACCTTTTACAAAACGTTAACATTCAAGTATTACTATTGAATCTGTTAGTTAGACAAGTCTTCTTTTTCAGTATCAGAAAACAAAAACTAAGATGGATAACCGACTCATACAGGAATATATACCTACACAACTTATCAATCGTGACTCATGAGCCAAGCAAACGTCAAAAATATGTACGTAGTAAGTTACCTTCATAAGAGACACCATCTTCATTATCTATCGGACCTGCATGCACTGGATAAGGATGGCTACCAGGGCTTGACTTTGTATGTGATGCCTTCGTTGTATTTTCAGTTGCTTTTTCCTGAACAAAACGATAATTTAAGAGTGTATGGTGCATATTAGTTCTCAGACATCCTAGGCATAGTGTTGAGTACTTGTATCTAACATTGTAAGAAAAACTAGCGAGAACTTCAATGAAGGATTCCTAAATCCCTGCAAGTGCAACCAAGAGGCTGTTTTAAGCTGGTAGTCACGAGATGATTCTTTTTCTCTAAGAATGATCGTGTATGCGACCCACCTATTTTCCAAGGTCGAAAGATCCAAAAGTTCCAAAGTTTGTGGAAGACTTTTGAAGAAAGATAACAAAAAGCAGAATGACAATACATGATGAAAGAGATGCAACTTCTGTGGCTTAATATGAAGGACCTATGCACCTATATCAGTTATCAATTGGCATACCCTTCTATCTCTATTCTTCCTTGAATGATCCTCCTTCCGTCGCTTGCTAACATCTTTTTTCTGAACAAAAGCGACGTGAAGAGTCAAAGCAGGCACATATATTAACTTAAACAAGTTTACTCAATTCGAACCACAAATAGGAAGACAAGCATATCATTGCCTAATCGACAAACCCCAAGGGTTCAATCGTCTCGTGCCAATGGTTAAGGGACATATATCAGCAAGGGTAAGACGAAAAGTAATGGGTTCTACAAAACTTTTGGGCAGATGAATATACTCTTACAAGTGGATTCTACTCTAATCACGTACTCCTAAAAGCTAAAGAAAAAGTCGATCACTAACGAGAGAAGAAACAAACTAAGGCACTCACTTAAAAGTGAAACCAAATGAAAGCATAGACCCATATTGATTTAAGGAAATAATAAGTTGAGGAGCTTACATTGAGCCATCTGCAGCGCAGTGCTATATCACGAACTGTCTTATTTGGCAAATTCAAAGCAATCTTAGCATAACGAATAACGTTCATTTCTGAAGCATATCTGCAATGCATTTAAAGCAAGTGAGATTAAGACCTCAAAGAAAGAAGCCAGAGCATGAACGCTTTGTCAGTTGTGATGCATCTAAAGACATACAGACCAATCAATGAAGTTCAAGACCTTGCATCTCAAGCAGGAAGATTACTACAATAAATATGAAAAAAGAGCGCTAGAACCTCTGCGAAGATTTTGACAGTCTTGACCAGTTGGCCGGCATAACAGCATCTAAACATTTCAACGAAAAGAACTCTAAACATGTAACGAAAAGAAAAACAGAAGTTCAGGCCGTTCCACTGTCATTTATCCATCTCTCCTACGAAACTTGTGAATCTTCAATTAAACGACTATTATCCAATTCTACGAGATTAAAATACAAAACACGCAAGAATTCAGGTTGACACAAAATTCCCTAAAGCAAATTTATTACACTGAAGCTGACCGCAAAATGCAAGGCAAAACCGCAGCAAAAATGAAACACTCCTCTTCTACTGAACAAGCTGCTAACCCGATTCACAAACAAAGACAAAATTGGTTGGCTAAGTTCTCAACTCAAATGACATCCACATTTACAAGAAGAAAGAAAATAATCTCACTTCTTAATTCAACTTCCAATCATCCTGCAATTCATAATCCTCGACGTTTACAAGCTAAGCTGTACCCAACTCCTAATGCAGATCATTACTCTATAATTCTACAGCTTACAAGAGCTAAATTGTAACCCAATATACTTTGATTAATAAACTAAAACAAAATTAAGCATAACAAAATTTCAATTGGCAACAAAATTTCCAATCCCAAGATAGTAAGTTACACAATCATCACCAAAACATAATCACAACTACGACAACAAATTGCCTCAGTGCCTCAAGGGCTCCTGCAACTGCAAGTTGCAGGTTTAGGGGGTCGGATATACGCAGCCTTACCCTTGTGCTAACAACACAGCGAGGTTGTTTCCGAAATAACATAATCACAGAAATGCAAAAATAACATTAATATTATCCAACAAAAATCAATCTATGAAAAACTAGAAAAAGACAATAACTTGACAAGGCCATCATCCAAGATAGCTTGTTCTTCAGCAGTCCATTCAGTAGAAATCCCAGGATTATGCTTAATTCCACAAAATACCCCTGAATTATCATGATTAGAACTATCATTACCATTATTTTGATTATTAATATTACCATTAATTGCTCCATCATTGAAGAAATATTGCTGATGTTGTTGTTCTTGATTCCCAAATGGGTTTGCACTTGCTGCCATTTTTATTTTTTTAACTGTTCACATCCACTATAATTTACTTGCTGCCGTTTTTTTAAAACCGTTTTACACGAGACTAACTCGTTAAGTAACCCACCTAAAATAAGACACTAAGACTAAATTTCCAGCCATTAAAGAATAAAATAAGCAAAACCCAGATGAAAAAAACATGAAAAGGTTTAAACTTTGTTAAAAAGATTGGATTTTGATTTGGAATTCAGTTATCTTTGAGAGTTTAATTTAGGGATTAGTTGTTGTTTTGTTGTTGCTAATTGTAATTAAGCTTGATTATGAGTGTTTTTTATTTGAGCAAAAAACTTGATTAAGAGTTAATTATGACAGTGTATACCATGTTGTTAATGGTTAAGAGTGATTTGGCAGGGGAATCTAAAGGATTAGTAGCATTTTAAAGATTCCTTATGTACTTAAATGTGCGACAAAGTATTTTTAATGGTTAAGAGTGATTTGGCAAAGGGAATCAATTAGGATTATTTTAGAACGGGTGGACAATTTATGCCCATTCTGCCCGTGGGATGAGGAAACTCATCTCCATCTTGTTCGGGGTTGTAGAACGGGTTGGAGTTAGGGTGTGTGATGGAGTGGGTTTGCGAGGCGTTGATGGAGCTCAATGTGAGGGAGGTGATTATGTTTATGATGGAATGTTGGGCGTTGTGGGAGAGGCGGAATATATGAGTTTTTGAGGAAGAGTATAAGGACATGGTAATAATAGGGAGAGTGGAAGAACTGCGAAAGGAGATGGAGGAGAGTGTTAAGATCGAGGGAGGGGGAGTGGAGGTTAGCGCAGCAGTGCAGAGTGACGCGGAAGGAGGGGTGGACTAAACCGATTATCAGGGAGGTCAAAATAAATGTTAATGCATGTGTTCGTGAGGACTATGGGGTTGGGTTTGGGATAGTGTGTCGGGGGTGAGAAGGGGGATTTGATATGGAGTGTTACGGCTCAAAGAAGAGAGTCAGCGAAGCCGAGAGAAGCGGAGGCGGAATCAATGTTGCTAGGGTTGAAGGAGGCGACAAGAGGAGGCCATAAAGAGCTCATTTTGGAGAGCGATTGCCAAATCCTGGTTGATACAGTGAAGCAACATACTCACGGTCGTAGTAGTTTTCACCTATTGTGGACGATATTATCTTGTACGTAATTGTTCTTTTAATTATGTTAAGTGGTCGTTTGTCGGTAGGGAGTTTAATAAGGTTGCCCATTTAACACCGTGACAAGTTGGTAGGCGGGTTTGGCAAGTCATTTTTCTACGAACATTGTAAATGTTGCTTCTTGTTATTTAATATCAAGTGCTTAACCTCATGGTGAGTTTTCGTTAAAAAAAAGGTGGTTGAAAAGTGATTTTACTAAGCTACATTATTTATTGGATTTACTTGATATGAATGCAAAAATATGAGAATATATTTATATTTGAAGTAAATAACATTTACCCTAACGAGAAATGTATGAAGTTAAATTGAACATTCCGAAAGGGAAAATGTGTGGAATTCAAACGAACGGATGAAGTATTGTTTTAAATTTTAAGGTGGATTCAACCCCAATAACAATAAAGAGAACACCTCAAGGACCACATGCAAAAGAAAGCCCTATCAAATTGCTCGACATTCGGATTGAGAGTTGGTTTATTGATAAAGTGTACAAGGGTTCCTGGGTTTCCCTCTTTCAAAGCTCGAAGGTAATGAGGAAGCAATGCATATGGCTTTTCACCATACAAATTCGTCATAGTTCTTTGTTTTGCATGTCATGTAAAAAGGAGTGAAATTGAATTAGGGATAATTGACGCTCTAAGTAAAGAAATTTTGACGCCCCAATCTGTTTCAACAAGGGTCCTTGTGTGCTTTGCCCATGAACCCCCATTGAAAAATGCTACTGTCTACTAGTGTTAAGTATTTTGCTCGCATGTGAGAGTTATGGGACTTCTTCACACTTCCCCTGACATGCGAGATCCACTTTTCCCCGACTGCAAACAAGCTCAGATTGGACCACATGAGAGGTACACAAAGCCTCACCTGGCCAGCTAGCAGACAACGACCCAATTAATCATCATACCCATGTCTTTAACTAAGGGGCTCTCCCTTTTTTCCCAATTGATTTTAGAGTGAAATCTCCCTAGGCTTATGAGCCGGACTCTCTTTTCTGCATTTGGGTATGACTCAGACTCGTTTGCATGATTTAACAAGTCAGCAACATGACATTTTGACCGATTTGTTAATTCCCAGATCGTAATAAACTAACTAAAAGTGCTACCGATTCTCCTAAACAAGATGCTCAAATCTAAAAGAAAACTTTCTATGAGAAGCAACCGTGTTGCACTAAATAAAGTAGCCCTTTAAATTTACCGTTTAGTAATTCATTATTAGGCCGTAATATATACTTGCATTGCATGTGAATCTTCCTTGTAATATAAGTTAACACGAAAACGTACGTAAATGCCTAAAATTAATACCCTTCACATAGTACTAGGATAAATCGTACCACAAATTGGCAAAAAGTGACACATAAACAATTACACGATCAATACTCCGTCTTATTTGTTTCATCATCGTATAAAAAAGTACTCCGTACGTACTATTAGAGATTATAAATTTTAATTAAAAGTTGGCATTTTGAGTGCAATTTCAATAATCAAATTCTATAAGAAGAGTTCCAAGAATTACGTAAATATTATAATAATATATTAGAAGGAAAAATGTTTGTTCCATTAATTGCTCTTGCCCTTGTTGCCGGTTCACTGATCGGAAATGTCGACGGAGCGATCACCTTGCCCCGGGATACGTTGACCCGATTATAATACAAGAAGACAAACACTTGTGAAAATGTGGAAGCATTTGTTAAGCACCAAGTTAAGGTGTTTTGGGACAAAGATAAGACTATCAGATCACTCCTAAACTCCTAAGGTTACTTTATTCTGATTGTATGGTCACACTATGTTTTCTTCATCTTAGCTTTATTAGCAATCTTTGTTAGGATTATTTCATAAGAATAATCCATCCTATGGGTGGTCTACTTAAATTACTCCATTCTATTAGTTATTCCAATTAAATCCATCCTATACAACCTACCTTCCCATAACAGCCTAAGGTAACCGGCTACCTGTTCAAAAGGTCATGCTTAAAAATAAAAAAAATATAAAACTAATAAAAAAATACTTAATGCTAAACAAACATTTTCATTTTCATTTTCATTTTTTTTCTCTCTCACTACCGTGTCCCAAGAAACCCCCACCATCACCATCACCATCCAATTCCTCTTTCATATCATCGTCGGACGTCCTACAGTTCACCACCATACAAAATCGATGACACCACCCAACGCTGCCGCCACCACCGCTATAGAAGTAACCCACAAAAAACCTCAATATACTAACGAGGCACATATCAGCCCCTTTGACGATCACGCCAGCCTCACCTCGCTCCCCCTCCTGCTCCTTTGTTAAGACACCCAACGCACCACCATTTGGAAAACCTGGAGAATAATTGGTTGCAGGTTGAGGGCGAGAAGAAGATAGATTTGGCAACAATATTTAGGAGAGATAATAGTGGTGAGGATGAAGGATAGTGGTGGAGGAGATGGCGTCGCTAAAGAAGCAAGCAAGCAAACCCAACGAGGGAAATCAAAGTTCAAAAACTCGTCCTCAACATTTCTGTTGGTGCTGGAATTTATGGGATGGATTTGGTATTCAAGAGCACATTGGTCTCGGAATCAAGTATGATCCTTCTACTTGTATTTTTGGGATGGACTTGTTCGTTGTCTTGGAGAGGCCTGGCTACCGTGTCGGTCGTCGCAGAAGGAGCAAGGCCTGAGTTGGTATCCAACACAGAGTCACAAAGGATGATGCCATGAAATTGTTGCAAATCAAATATGAAGCCAGAACATCGGTGCTTACGCTTATTGCTCTTTGTCTCTTTGTTTTCGGTATTATAGCATTTTATCTGCAGAAGGGTTGTTAAACTGCATTTGTAGCCAGGAACTTGTTTTTTGACGATTTTGTAGTCTGTTTCACTCCACCATGGATTTATGGTTCTACAACTTTCTTGTCTCACAGTGATGTTATCACACCTTGGCTAATATGGCTATACAGTTATATCAAGTGGAGGCTTCATTTTATATTACCATCAAAAAAAGAAAAAAAAAACTTAAACAAGGAGGAGGGAGAAGGTTACCTAAGGTAACAAGTCAGAATTTTAAGTGAGTTTGTTATGGGAAGCATGGGGGAGTAGGATGTATTTAATTAGAATAATTGATAGGATGGAGTAATTTAAGTAGACCACTCATAGGATGGATTATTCCTATGAAATAATCCTAATTTTTTTCATAAGTTTCATTATCTTTTCATGAGAGTTTGTAATTTGAAATGCCTTATTAAATGATGTATAATGTGGCGAACTCAGAATCAATAGACTATTGGGTCGATTGTAATGTAATTGCTATGTTTCTTTCTAGTATAGTCAAGTCAAACAAATTTAACGTTAAAACGTCTATTGTTTGAAAATCTATAAGGTTCCACAATCTTATTTTACGGATACGACACTGATGTCTACTAGGAGTAATTGCTAACGAAGTTGGCATCTTCCAAGATGATATAATCCGTACATTTTAAAAAGTCATCCGTATTGTGTTATTCGGAAATCATCTATTTGGACAATTAGCGTAATGATATGGTTACGGACAGTGGACCCCACTCATTTGTTTACCTATTCCATTTTTGCGTGTCTTAGTCAATTGTTAACGTTTCTATTTTGGGAATGCCTTTCCCCTTTGATGAGCAATTTGATCCTCCTCACTCAATTTGATCCACTTTTTTTGGCCCCGGCCTCTTTTCTTGGTCTTTGTGCGAAAACCAAAGATAAACAAACGACCAGGACAAATGGAGTAGCAAAGTAGACCGTCTCATTCAACCAAATGAGAACCGCTTTAGAATTTGGGTTGCTCTCACGCGTGATACTTCTCATATAAAACTCACTCGAGATCTAATTGAGATCTAATCTCATTTTGATGTCGACTTTACTAATGCATATAAATTTTCAAATTATATTCAGGAGCACATTCAATGGGACAAGCACGGTGTCGTTACATTCACAGTCGTCTATACAATTTTCATGGCACCGGAAAGCCAGATCCGACCCTACAGTTATCAAAGCTACAAGAGTTAAGGGCACAATGCCCCCCAAAACAGAAGGCAGGGGAACATGAAGGGCTAGTGTACCTTAATAAGGACTCAAGTGACAAGTTTAGGTTCACGAATTCATACTATAAGAACATTTTGTCAAGCAAAGGTGTCCTTAGTATTGATCAAGAGTTATATTATGGGAATGATACCTTACAATTTACACAACAATTTGCTGATCCTATTTCCGGGTTTCGAGATTTCAAGCTCGCTTTCGCGCTATCGTCGGATGGGTAATTACAATGTCTTAACGGGTAAACAAGGAGAGATCAGAAGACATTGTCATTATACAAATAGCAACAATCCTCACTTGAAGTAATATGAGATCGTATATATGTGATGTAATAATAAGTGAACTTTTTTTAAGAATATGTTTAAATTTCGACTATAAATTTTTAGAATAATAAAGATGATTTCATTATAAAATTAAGCTATTAAGAGTGAATTTAAAATTAATTTTAAAACAAATTAAATACATTTAAAATCATTGAAAAGTAAATCAAATTAAATAATGTAGTTCCATGAAATACAAATTGAAATCCACTGGATTCATCACTCGACTTTTAATCTCCTCCCACATTAGCGTCCTATCATTATTGGGAATTTGTCGGGAGTCCGTAAATACAAATATTGTGAAAAAACCAAACAAAACAATAAATTTAATGTCACGTGGCATTATGAATTTATGATTATGATTATGATTTAAAAAAAAAAAAACAATTACATATTCCTTTTTACTCCCTCCGTCCCGGTCATTTGTTTACCATTTCCATATTTGGGTGTCTCATTCATTTGTTTACCTTTCTATATTGGGAAGGCTTTTGATGAGTAATTTCATCACCCAATGGGACTATTGTCCACTTGTCATCTCATGACACTACCCACAAATGGTCCCCTCCCCTTTCCTTGGTCTTTGTGCCAAAAGCAAAGGTAAACAAATGACCGGAACGGAGGGAGTATATAATAACTCATGAAATTTGAAAAACATTATTATTATTATTCTTTTTACACTCAACACTTAGTATTTATCTCTATGAAACGCTGAGTATATATGTATCTTTGATGGTCTTAAACTCGTTAATTTGACAATTATGATTAGAGCGTATATACAGACAAGTTTTTTACTTTAAAGATTTGAATAACTCACTTCACATATTACCGAGTACAAAAAACCTTTGAGAATCACAAGTAACAAAACTAATTTTACCGTACCCAAACCCTGTGAAATTCACGGGTAACAAAACTAATTATGGGACTATGTCTAATAGGTTGTGCTTCAAATATCCTATCTTCTAGACTCTATTGACTTTGTGAGCCTGTGACACATTTGATTCCTGGAAAATGACTTCCAACTCAAAATGAGCCGACCCGGCTATGTGGATGACTTCCGGGTGAAGCTGGTTTCTATTTGGAATTACCGGCTATGTGGATGTTTGGCCAGCAGAGGATGTCATTTCTGACACGTTAACCCGCAATAACGAGTTTATTAGTGGTGGGGGTCAGGGGAGAAGAGGGGAAAAGAAAACCGCAAATGGAAGAACAGAGTTGTATATATGGAGTATAACAGTACAGAGCAACACTGAAAAGTACATTCTGTCAAATAATTGGCATATAGAGGTATTACAGAGACCAACAAAACTGTTGTACCATATTATTCGCCCCTTCTGGTTCGAAGTTCAGCTACCACTTTTGACAGCCACGGTTAATTTACCGCACTCGGAAGCCTAAGATACATTTGAGCCGGAGAATTCTGGATCATCCTTTGTAGATTGCTATCACTGATATCATGGACCAAATTTGTTATTAAAGACGAGGCCATTAAATGAGTAGAAACAATTTCTATAAACCAGTGCAGATATTCACAAGTGATTAAGTGATTAAGTGTCAAATGCGGGTGCATATTGAATGTCGGGCCCATATATTTCCCGAAAAATATAATCATGTTTCTGCAGTGATTTGCACAAGTGCTCGTTTGTTTACCATGCAAAATAAAAAAATAAAAAATGAAATGCAGTAGTTCATGGGGAATTATTGAATTGACATCTTATTTGGTTAACAAAATCCACAAAATGCATCGAAATTCTATTTCCTCGCTTATGTGATACCTAGTACCCCTATATAAGTGTCAATCCTTGTCGAATTCCAATTCCTGTGTTCAACCTGGCAACTTTTAATTCACGTGGAATGTATATTCATGCAACATTCTACTTTCCAGATATTGTAATGGGAGATCAAGAAGATTCATAGCCTAGGCCTGTGATCTCCATTGCACTGCGGAGAGGCACATGCTTAAGATCTCCTCAACGCGTAGAGCGTCAAGATGGAAAGAAATGTCGTGTCAACAAGCAACACTTGGCCAACTTAAAGTGGAAGTAATATAGCAACAATAATCACAGAATCACGGGTAAACAAAAATCAAACAACTCCATCCCAAAAAGTTCCCTCCTACTCCTGCATCACATATGTGACGGCCCACAGTTGCATGACTCACTCCGGTACGGGGGTCGGAAATCGGAATCGGGTTCATATTTAAGTATCAGACTCTCTAACTCAAATTCTACCGACAACTATCCTGTCCTAAAATGTGGTTACAGGTACGATTCAATGACGGATTTTAGTTATGGTGGACCTGGGCCAGGCCCCTGCTGGACTTTGGGCCGAATGCAGTAATTACAAACCTTAGTGTAGTAGAACACATCTTTTTATTTAGCACACTATCATATTCGAGGCCTCAAGATTCAAGGTAAGAGTAGGTGGTTAAATGGTTTAAGCCCTTTCAGGCTAACCCCGACAATTACATTAAGCCCTTTCAAGCTAACCCCTACAATGACATTAAGAATACTTGTGGTTGCTCGGCCTGGTCGTAGTAAATATAACTATAAGAAGTAGAAGTCAGTTTACGAGACACTTGATTTAAGTGCTTAAAGAAAAATAAGAACGAGGGTAGGAAATGACTTGCCTTGTTAGTTGTCGACTTGTCGTTGTACAGAAATTTCTCGCAACCAAAAGATCAAACAAAACCCTCAAAGCTACAACATGAAAGAATCTCTTGAGGCTGACACCATATTTGCACTCTAAACTAGTTGAAGCTGGCCAAACGCGTTAGGACTTAGGGTGTCCTACCAAAATGCGCATCCACCGAATTCATTAAGCTTCGTCCTGTGGTGGTGGAACGTTGGGCTTGAATAGCTGTTTCAAGTGACTCAGTTAATAAAGAAGGAAGAGAAAGCATAAAAGAGAAGAAAAATTAACATAAGCATCATCCGCTCAAGATGATTGAAAAAAATAAACGCTATTACTAGGCTGTGAAAATTGCACCACAGCAATATATTTGTCTTATGTATATTCACAAATGGTATGATACTTGACCCGTTTTAAGCTTGCCG
>JAIUZE010001525.1:0-64209 GCA_022085475.1 Heliosperma pusillum | reverse complement strand
TTGATGTTTGATCAATATATAGCGATAATCTACTATATATATATAGAAGTATATAAAAAAGGGTTTAGGGTTTAGGGTTTAGGGTTTAGGGTTTAGGGTTTAGGGTTTAGGGTTTAGGGTTTAGGGTTTAGGGTTTAGGGTTATTTTGAAGTAACACACGTATACTACTAATGATACTTAATAATTAAAAGTGATCCGACCCGAAAATGATACTTAATAATCATCACGCGGATAATAAATAATGATTTCTATCGAATTAAATAAAATAACCTGATACTAGCGAGCTAATTAATTTTGGGTCGGACAGTTTCAGGTTTGTGATGCAAAAACGGCCCGACGAATCTAACTACCTGATCGGAATATGCATGGCCTATTATTATTAACCATTTATTTGTTGATAAAACGTATGTACATACATACATACCCAATAATATAATATATATTATATATAATAGGTGGTAAAAAAGCAATAAACCGTCCTTTTTAATTAATTTGAGCATATATATATATATATATATATATATGCATCGTCAATATATCCGTCCCTTTTATTAGCGTACTTGGATGAACGAAGTCGATCGACCCCATATATATATATATATATATATATATATATATATATATATATATATATGCATCGTCAATATATCCGTCCCTTTTAGCGTACTTGAACGAAGTCGATCGACCCCATATTTATATCATTATTTATTTTGGGAAACATTGACGTGTATATATAATACTTGCATGTGCATTGATGAATCTGTTATTATTGCAAAGTAGTACGAGGTTAATGATCCGGAAGTCATCATCATTAATTATTATATATATATCATCAATATTATTGCAAAGTAGTACATATATACGAGGTTAATAATGACACGTGCCCCCGCCCCGGCCCAAAAGCGATCGACCCGAAGTACGTAGCTACTTGCTCTAGATAGTGGATTGCCCGATCCGTAACTGCTGGCCTGGCCACCCGATCGATCAGTTTCAGGTTAACTAGTGATGCATGATAATTATAATAACCAGTTCCTTAATTAAAAAGAAAATGACACGATGCGAGGATCCCTATCTAGACTCGATATATATATACCACATCCGCTTGACCCGGAAATTATCGACGACCCGCCCAATTATAATCATTCCCGAAACAGACACGAATTGAAAGCCGAAAGGACCCTCGCTTTCGACCCGAACCAAACTAATAATAATAACTAACCCGATCGATAAAGTTATTAATTACAAACCCGCCGAATCTAACCCGATTGGAATTGATTCCCAGGCCAAACCCGATCCGAGCTAATAATTAAACGTAACTTACGCCTATAATATAAAATTTAGAGCAAAGTAAAATAAATTAAATTAAGTTTAGAGCAAAGTTAAATAAATTAATTTAGAGCAAAGTTAATGAGTTTATTTCGTGCCTCAAATTTTAATACCGCGCGCGCGTATCTGAAAAATTAAAAAAAATATACATAATCTATAAAAACGGTGTGTTAGAATTTCACCGTTGTTATTACTTTCAACAACGGGTTATAATAAATAAACCGTTGTCTTAGTGTTATTACTTTCTACAACGGGTGTGCTTTAACCGTTGTCATTACTCTATAACAACGGTGGTTTGTAGGATAACCGTTGTCAATAGTTTATCTTAATAAACCCTTTAGTTTCTCTTAATAAAAAATAATTTACAATCCTATAGAGTAAATTTTACACACGTACATTATCATCATCATCATCCTCGTTTACAATCATCCTCGTTTACAACACAAATCTTTTTGTTTAGTATCATCATCATCCTCCTCGTACTCGTGATCATCATCCTGTTCTCTTTATCATCACCCTGTTCTCATTTTCTTTATCAGGTAATTTTTGTGTTTCGTCTTTAGGGTTTTAAGATTGAAGTTCATCTTTTTGTTTTCATTTTCTATTTATCGTTCTCTTTATCATGTAGTTTCATTCCTTTCTAAGTTTTTAGAGTTTTAGAATCTCTGCATGACTCTTTATTTGTTCAGTTACTATTTCATTCATTTCAAGGTCTTAGGGTTTTAGAATCGCTGTATGCATGACTCTGTTCCGTTACTATTTCATTTCTTTTGAAGGTCTTAGTGTCTTAGGATTATCATGGGTGAAAAACGGAAAAGAGTAGAAAACAATGATAAGGGGGATAAGCCTGGTGAGAGGGGTGCTTCGAAGTGCTCTGCAGCCCTTGCAGCTATAGCGGCAAAAACGCCGATGGAAATAAAATGGAGTGTGAAAGGTGTTCCTACTGGTCCAAATGCTAGCCATTTAGCCACTTGGATTGGAGTTACAACCAAACAGTTTGTGCCTATAGATTTAGATGATTTCAGGAATATAAATCCTTCATTGCAGAACTTACTCTTGAAACGTATAAAGGTATGATAATATCTTTAGCTAAACACCATTTTATTTTGCATAAGTTACTATTACATAAGGCAGGAAGCCGTATAAAGGTTCGTATAAAGGTATGATATTAGACAGCCGCTTATTAGTATATATGATGATGATGCAGGAAGCTTTCGATATTCCAGACTGCCATGATAAGTATCTATTACGTAAGGCAGCGGCAGTCTTAAGGCAGTGGAGGTGTGACCTTGCCAAATTACACTTGTATGTCGACAAGGAGACGGGGCAGATGCATAAGAGCCCACCGACAAAGTACCCCAACATCACTCAGCAACAATGGGATAATTATAAGGCGAAACGAGCTACTGAAAAGTTTCAGGTTAAGTATCCATGTCATATGTTTACATTTTTGTAAAACTCTACTTAAGGTTACATTTTTCTAAAAGTTTCAGGTTACATTTTTCTAAAACTCTACTTGTATCTATAATTTTCTAATTGTCTCATCTACTTGCGATTTTATATGATTTGAAGAGCGTTAGCGCCAGAAATCGTGCTAACATCTCACAGAAGCGGGGGGTATATTATGGTTCTCGAGGCGGTTACAGATTGATAGAAGAAAATCTCGTAAGTAGCATCTATATATTAGATTTTTTTAATCATACTTGGACTTGATATACATGTATACATATATTATTTTTGAGTTAACGTGTAGGTGTCAAAAGGTGTGACCGACTTGAATCGGCACGTAACTTATAAAGAAGGGCACACGCCTAAAGGATCCCGAACATGTAACGAATATGATCAGGAAGTCTTGGCCAACATAGTAAGTATTATTTTTATTAAGACGGGTTTTTAATAACTTTATTGTTCAATTCTTGTATGTCTAACTATCTATTTATTTTAGTAACAAAAATTAAATTAAGTTTATTTAATATATTATAGGAGAATGTTCTGAAGGAGGTTGCGGAAGGGAAATTCACTCCGAGTGGTCGTGACGACGTTCTTGCTAGAGCGATCGGCCGTCCCGAGCATCCAGGTCGATTGAGGGGCGTCCCATTACATGTCGGAGTCACGAAATATTATGGGACAACTAGCTCGAACAAGAAGAAGAAAAATAAGGGGAAGGCTGACATGGTACCATTTGTTATTGTCATTTAAAATTCACATGTTATTGTTTTAACAAAATGTTGATTCTACATTTTGGGCGTGCAGGTTCAGTTATTGGCCTCCGTGATACTGAAGATGAATTCTGGAGGCAAGCCTTCCGAAGAAGAATTGAAGATGATGGAGGATGTCATTAAAAAGGGTGAGGTAGTGCAACAGATTTGCCAAGAGGCAGACACTACTACCTTGCCAATACATGAGGAGACGGCTGAGAAGATGGGTGAGGTACCTACTGCTGTCGAGGTTTTAATACCTCAAGCCGATAAGGTAAATATGATTTTTTTTTCTGCATTTGTTCTTTCCAGCAGCCATGCCTTTGATTGGTTTATTTTATTAGGTAAATGAGTCGGAAAAGGGGACGCAACTTGAGGAGACGGGTGAGGTACCTAATGCTGCTGAGGTTTTGATACCTCAAGCCGATAAGGTAAATACGACTTAACCATTTTGAACCTCTGCATTTGTTCTTTCCAGCAGCCATTGCATGCCTTTGATTGGTTAATTAATTTTATAAGGTAAATAACTCTGAAAAGGGGACGCAACTTGAGGAGCCGGCTGAGAAGACGGGTGACAATAATGAGGTATGTAGAATATAAGAAGTTAGTATATGCTGTCAGTGCTAAATCTGGTCTGGACATGTTCAAGTATAATAGCCTACCCACCAACAATAAATACTTGTAACTAACTTTACATTATATACTCAATATAGATCACTTATGATATCTATTATATTTTGGTATTTAGTAAATAATGTGTATTCTTCAGGCCACAAAACAGCGGGTAGTTGTTCTTCTCACCGACCCTTCATTCAAAGAGGATGTGCGTGTTGCCCGGGGTTTTGTATACCCAAAGCTCAAGGACTCAGCGGAAACCATCTTGGTTCATGGCGTACCACTCTTGCCGAAGCATTCAAAAGTGGGGATAGCGGGAGTGGCGAAGGGCTACGGAACCCGTAAACTGCTCGTCCCAGTCCGCGACGACCTTCAAATTCTGGCAGATGCGGTTAACGGTTTTGTCCAATGGCCTGAAAGCCACATTTTCCTGGCTCATGATCGTAAAATTCAAGAGAATGTAGCCGGGGTTAGAAAAATACATCTAATTAAACCCGCCTTTTGTCTTTGTTCATCACCTTCAAAAATAGTGAAATTTATATGTTATATTTTTGTTTTGTAGGTAACAAAAAACATGGATAAGTCTAACTCGATAGACAATAATCTTTCTACTACCTCGTCAATACAACAACTTGATGAGGTATTTAATCAACTCTCTTTATATTTTAAGTTCTACTATCGCCTTATCATTGAAAGAGCAACTTAATTTAGTTAGCCACATGTAGGTTGTGAAAGGTAGCACACCGCATCATTTCCCCAAGCTGAAAGAGGTCAGGAGTCTATCCCGTACTAAATATCATGGGAACGTTTACATGGAAAAAGTACGAACGGTGGCGATGCTGGAGCTTTATAAGGAGGCTGAGAGACGCATAGCAAGCGAGCAATTAATAATTATTCCGCTCGAGAATGATATTGTAGGGGTAGAACGCCAAGCAATGCTGGATTGGGAAATGCTAGCCGTTTGGGCTGGCCTTGACGAGATTGATGTCCAACACCTATATGTTTGGATGAAGTAAGTTTCTTAATAAATTAAATCATGCAGTATTCTAATATTCTGACTAAGATATAGTGTTTTTAATATCGAAATTAAAACCGTCATGTAGGTACTTGAACTCGGTTGTGATCCCCGAGACCAATAATCCACTTCCTCAATACGGATTCATGTGCGCAAATGTTTTATCTATGCATATCAAGATGTTTTCGTATGAAGAACGTGTAAATTATATTGCTGGGGAATTGGCGAAAAACAATAAGCTCATTTTTGCCCCTTATAATGAAGTCGGGTAATATATAATTAATATTACGATTCCAAATACAATTGCATTTTTATATGTTTGGTTATGATGCATGTTGTGCTTGTTAATAATGATGTGTCTCTCGATCTCTAGGAGACATTGGGTGCTAGCAGCGATCAATCCGACCATGAAGAAAGTATTTTGGTTGGACTCTTTGCATAGACAACCATCCGAGACCTTTAAAAAGTTGATTATTAAGTAAGTTTATAATACTGATGATGATTTGTCACATAATATTAAGTTTCATTTATTATTATTAAGTAAGTTTATGTGACTTTCGGCCTCTTTCCTTTTTTAAAGGGCCTTTGAGAAGAAAAGAGCAACCGGCGATCAACCGACAGAATATTCTGATGATGGCCCTACTTTTATTACGATAACAGGGGTACGTACGCGCAAATACAATAATACCTTAATAATTAAGTGCATTAAACTAATTACGCATATACATCTGTCTTTTTTAATTACGCATTAAACTAATTGGTAATTGCCTTCTCGTCTCTTCGTTTATTATGTAATAATAGGTCCCTAAACAGCCGGATAGCATCCAATGTGGATACTACGTTTGTCGTTTCATGTTGGAGATTATTAGGCGAAGATATATCAGCATTCCAGAAAAAGTTAGTAGTTTAATGTAGCTATTATTTACTTTTTTTCATTAGAGCTGATATCTTTTCTGCTATATATATATGATCGATGTTGCTAATTATGTATGATATGCCTATACTGTTGTTGCCCTACTGATCGATGTCTTTTATTTGTTTTATCCGCAGTATTTAATCAACACGCCACATGTCCCTGAGTACACTAAGCACAATATAGACGAGGTAAGGGACTTGTTGGGCAAATACGTCCTTGAACAAAGAAAGAATAAATGAAACTTAGATTATTTTGGAAGCAGATAGGGAACTTTAATTTGTAGAAGTCATTAATTAGAGCAAGTTGTAAGTATGAATTGCTCTGAAAGAGATCATTTTGGTTTTATATATCATTTTGCTGCTGCTGTACATGAATTGCCATGTACATGAATTGCCCTGTACATGAATTGCTCTGATTTATATATAGATATATCATTTTATTGCTTCTGAAATTGGTTTATGCGTGCTGCTGCTACTGCTGCTGATTTATGCAGGATTTTCACTGGTGGCAGGGGAACAAATTACAATTTTTTCCAAAACAAATAATAAAAATAATAACAACGGTTTTTCAAAGTTCATTAAAAGCGTTGTAACATATTTCCCACCAAAACTTATCATACCTTTAACAACGGTGTATTCTAAAATACCTGTTGTTATTAAAACTTTCCCCAACGGCTTCTTTATTATACTCCGTTGTAATTAACTATATTCACAACGGGTTTAAAAAACAATAGCGTTGTTATAATATTTCCCACCAAAACTAATCATACCTTTAACAACGGTTTCATTTGATAGAACCGTTCTCGTATCTTTCCCACCATAATTATTCACACGTTTTAACAACAGTTATCTAGTAATAACAACGACTTTGTACCGTTGTTAAAACTATTCACAACGGTATTTTCATTAAATCGGAACCGTTGTTAAAACCTTTAACAACGGAGGCTTTAACAACGTCCGCTTTTTAATATTACAACGGTTTTTAACCGTTGTCATTTCCTGTTTTTGTAGTAGTGAAGTTACTCTCATTGTTCATTACAGTCACACTCATTTGCTTAAAGTTGAACAACTTGTTGATTAAAGTCACACTAATTATTCATTACAGTCACACTTATCGTATATATTACAGTCACGCTCATTGTCCATTACAGTTACACACCTTGATCATTACAGTAACACTCATTGTTCATTACAGTTACACAGCTTGTTCATTGAAGTTACATTATAATATATTGAAAGGGTCGACTTTTTACGGGACATAATAAAAATAACAATTACTTTCATCAATTTTATAGTTACACAACTTGTTCATTACAATTACACACCCAAACCATTAAAGTTACATTATTTAAAACCCACTAACTTGAAGTTAAAAAAATCTATTTGTACTTTACTGTAATCTTTCTCATCAACTTCATCATCATCACCTTCTCCATATTCATCAAAAAAATACAATTAACAGTTTTAAAACATAGATATGATTTTAAAAAAAATTAAACAAGTAATTTGAACAAAACTTAACCGACTTTTCGAGCAAAACTGAGCAGTAATGAATATTTTGAAAACTGAATGGTATATGAAATATCACCATTGCAACGGGCTTAAAAAATTAATAAAGTTAGGCTTTTGTTTCACCTTATTCGGAGTCCGAATAAGGATTTACGAAGCTTTTTATAAAACCGCTTACATTTTACGCGGAAATTGTTACACACACGAAAAAAAACCCAGAAATTATAAATTAAAAATAACAGATAAAAACGTTTAAGCCAAAAGAAAAAGATTACTTACAAAATATATATTCAAAACTCGTAAATCTACAAAAGGATGTAAATAAATGAACGAAATTGATGAAGAAGAATATGAAATAAAAGATGAGAGAAGGAGAGAGAGAAGAAGTTGGTGAAATAAATCAGATTTTTTTGTTTGAAAATCTGATTTGAGGAGAGAGGGAGTGAATAATTATAGGTGAGAGAATGTGTAGGTGCAACAGGAGTATGTGATCAAGACAAGACACGAGCTCAAGACAAGAATCAACATCAAGACAACAACACCATTCAAGACAACAACATCCTTTCAGACAACACCATGACCAGTTATGACAATGTCCTATTCAGTCCAAGCCACAACCACTTCAAGCCTGCTAAGACAACACCCCCACAACCAGAACAAAGCCTAGCCATCCACTTCCCAAGACTAAGCCACAACAAGACACAGCCAACAGCCAAACAAACCCAACACAACAAAAAAAGCCCCCAGCCAAAAACAGCGTATCACAGCCTTTCTAAACAGGGTCCATGGGGGCCTCACACAATCAACCAAGCCTAACCAACCCTCAAACCTATGTCTTGGGAAGGTCCTCTACAACTTTCCCTAGGACTTCCCTTCCAAGAAACAAACACACAAAGAGTTAGCTTAGGGACAACTTCAGACTGTCCAGATTTCAGCCTTTTTGCAGTAGTTAACATGTCACTATCAAACTTTCCTTTTATGATCAAACAAGCTCGAGGGCCTTTTAGCAGGACCTTTGGCATCCATCCCACTTCAGTTGAGCTCAAGAATCAAGCTCAGAAGTCCACCCCTCCACCAGTTTCAACCCCAACAAACCAATTAAGGCAGATTGTCCTATTAGAACTACTTTTCTACTTTATTGCTTTATGCTGAACAATGTAGCTGTTATTTCTGTTTCTTTTGCAAACCCATTGTGGCCCTAGGATGTAATGAACGAATAGGATGTAATCTCCTTGCCTATATAAGGCCTTTTCCTAATGAATGAAAGACAGATTTGAAGTAAAACATAAAACTGAAACCTTGTTTCTGTTGCATCTCTTGGCTGTGTGTGACAACTTCCTTTGCTTTGCTGTGCTTGGAAGTGAGCTTGGGTCCTTAGCTGTGTGCTGGGATCAAGGTTCAACACTCAATCATTGGCTTTGTGCTTTGGTTAAGGTTCTATCCTTGTTCTTTAACAATCAATTCAAACAGAAACAGAGTATTTGCAAAGTGTCTTAACCTTAGTTCAAATTGTCATTGTTTAGTTGTCTTTCTGAATAGTTTCAGTGCAAATTGGTTATCAGAGCTTTGGTTTGTGAGTTCATCTACCTAACTACATTAAAAACACAAAATACAACCATGAGTGAAGAGAGAATCACAGGTCTTGAAAACACAGTTCAAGGTCTTGTCAGAACTGTAATGGAGGTCTCTAGATCTGTCAATGAACTCCTTGAGGGCCAACAGAACAATGATACAAGGGGAGGCAGAGGTCGAGGAAGAGGAGCACCTTTCCCACAAGGTGGAGGAAGGAGGAGACAACCTGTAGATCAGTTTGAAATGTCAGATTCAGATGGCTCAGATCACAGTCTTCTCAGACACCAAGACAAAGATATCAAGGTAGAGATTCCTGACTTTCTAGGTAGCTTGAACCCTGATGATTTCTTAGATTGGCTAAGGTCTGTAGAAAGAGTCTTTGAGTTTAACGGATACACTGATAGAAAGGCTTTTAAGGTTGCTATCATGAAACTGAAAGGCTATGCCTCACTGTGGTATGAAAACATGAAAACCTTGAGGGTTAGGGAAGGGAAAGAACCTGTAAAGTCATGGCTCAAACTGAAAAAGAAAATGAGAGCTAAGTTTGTCTCTAGGGACTACACTCAAGACATGTTCATTAAGCTTACTCACCTAAAGCAAGACCAAAGACCTTTAGAGTCCTACCTAAGAGACTTTGAACAACTCACTTTGCAATGTAAGGTTGTTGAGAAATCTGAACAAAAGATAGCAAGGTTCTTAGAGGGGTTGGATGAAAGGATAGCTAGTAAAGTCAGGCTACAAAATATATACTCCTTTGAAGAAGCTGTCAACTTGTCTTTAAGGGTAGAAATGTTGGGAAAGGGAAAGGCCAATGCTTCTAAGACACCTTCCAGAACCCCCACCTTCAAGCCTTTTGTAGGAGTCAAGATAGGAGAACCTGTGGTTCCTACTAAGACCCCTTTCAACCTTGATAAAGGCAAGGCTGTTGAGGCAGGCCAAAGGAAGACTACCCCTCTCAAAAAGTGCTTTCAATGTCAAGGGTATGGACATTTTGCTAGAGAATGTCCATCTAAAAGGGCTCTGAGTACCCTAGAAGTAATCCATTGGGGAGATGATGAAGTGTTGGTCTGTGATGAAGAGATGGAAGAGCCTGAGGTAGAGGCTAGTGAGGAGTTGATAGAGCCTGATGCAGGGTTAAGTTTGGTAACATGGAGGGTAATGCATACTCAACCCCAACCTTTGGAAGAGGACCAAGACACCAGATCTTTAGGACCAGATGTACCATCAAGGGTAGAGTATGTAACCTCATTATTGATGGTGGAAGCTGCACTAATGTGGCCTCCAAAACACTGATAGACAAGCTAGCTCTACCCACCAAGGACCACCCCCTACCTTACAAACTCAGATGGCTAAACAAAGGGGTTGAGATCAAGGTGGATAAACAATGTGTTGTACCTTTCTCAATTGGTAAAGGGTATGTGGATGAGAGTCTTTGTGATGTTCTACCTATGGATGCATGTCACCTTCTTCTTGGGAGACCATGGGAGTTTGATAGGGATGCCATACACCATGGGAGGGACAACACCTACACCTTTAAGTATGGGAAGAAGAAAATCACCCTGGCACCTTTACCACCTGCTTTAAAGATCAACCCAAACCCCATGAGTGAGGCTTCCAAGGAAGTCATGTTGACAAGTGAGTCAGAAATAGCACAAGAGCTAAGTGAGCTACAACCTGTATACATATTGCTTGCCAAGGAGACTGGGATGAGTATCATTGATATCCCTGAAGAGGTCAAATCTATCCTAGAAAGTTATGGTGATGTCTTCCCTACTGAGCTTCCTAGTGGACTGCCACCACTTAGAGGGATAGAGCACCACATTGACCTAGTACCTGGAGCTATCTTACCCAACAAGCCAGCCTACAGGAGTGACCCTAAGGCTACACAAGAGCTCCAACTTCAAGTAGGTGAACTACTCAACAAGGGCTATGTCAGAGAGTCCCTCAGTCCTTGTGCTGTACCAGCCTTGCTTGTGCCAAAGAAGGATGGGACTTGGCGTATGTGTATTGACAGTAGGGCCATCAACAACATTACCATCAAGTATAGGTTTCCCATACCTAGACTTAATGATATTCTGGATGAGCTAAGTGGGGCTCAAGTGTTCACTAAGATTGATCTGAGGCAGGGCTACCACCAAGTGAGGATAAGAGCAGGGGATGAATGGAAGACAGCTTTCAAGACTAAACATGGGCTCTATGAATGGCTGGTGATGCCTTTTGGGTTGTCTAATGCCCCTAGCACCTTCATGAGGTTGATGACAGAAGTCCTAAGGCCTTACTTAGGCAAGTGTGTAGTGGTTTACTTTGATGATATTCTTATTTACAGTTCAACTAAGGGAGAACATTTGCAACATCTGAAGTTGTTGTTTGAGGTCCTAAGAGAAAACAAGTTGTATGGCAAGCTAGAGAAGTGCACCTTCATGCAGCCTGAGGTTTACTTCCTTGGGTTCATCATCTCTAAGAAAGGAGTAGCAGTTGATCCTGAGAAGGTGCAAGCAATCAAGGAATGGCCCATTCCCCAAACTGTTACTGATGTTAGAAGTTTCCATGGGTTGGCATCTTTCTATAGGAGGTTCATACAAGGGTTTAGTTCAATCATGGCCCCTATTACTGAGTGCATGAAGAAGGGAGAGTTCAAGTGGAATGAGAAGGCTGAAAGGTCCTTCAATCTGATCAAAGAGCTATTGTGTAAATCTCCAATATTGGTTCTACCAGATTTTAACAAACTCTTTGAGGTAGAGTGTGATGCCAGTGGCCTTGGCATAGGAGCTGTGCTTACTCAAGAAAAGAAACCTGTGGCATACTTCAGTGAGAAGCTAAATGGGGCCAAGCTTAACTATTCCACATATGACAAGGAATTCTATGCCATTGTGAGGGCATTGAATCATTGGGGACACTACTTGAAGCCTAAGCCTTTTGTGCTTCATTCTGATCATGAGGCTCTCAAATACATCAATGGACAACACAAACTCAACCCCAGGCATGCCAAATGGGTAGAGTTCTTGCAATCCTTCTCATTCTCCAGCAAGTATATAGAGGGTAAGAACAATGTTGTAGCTGATGCATTGTCTAGAAGGTCTGTAATGTTGACCTTCATGGAGCAAAGGGTGTTGGGGTTTGAATTTATGAAAGAGCTCTATCAAGAAGACCCAGACTTCAAGCATGAATGGGAGGTATATCAAGAAGGGCAAGTCAAGAAAGGGAGCAAATACACAGCTCAGGAAGGATACTTATTCTATGGGAACAAACTGTGTGTGCCTAAGGGACCTTATAGGGGACTACTGGTCAAAGAGGTTCACTCCAATGGCCTTGCTGGTCACTTTGGGGTACAGAAGACCTATGACATATTACAAGATCAGTTCTATTGGCCTAAGATGCTCAGTGATGTACAAGATGCCCTCAAGAGATTCAGGTCTTGTCAACTAGCCAAGGCACATTTTCAAGCAGGCCCTTACACACCACTTCCAGTGCCAAACAAGCCATGGGAAGACCTCAGTATGGACTTCATTGTAGCCTTACCTAGAACTCAAAGGGGAAAAGACTCAATCATGGTGGTTGTAGATAGATTCAGTAAGATGGCACATTTCATTGCTTGTAAGAAGACTGAGGATGCTTTGGGGGTAGTTGAACTATACTTTAGGGAGGTTGTCAAGTTACATGGGGTCCCTAGAAGCATTGTCTCAGATAGAGACACAAAGTTCATGAGCCACTTCTGGAGAACCTTGTGGAAGCTATTGAAGACCAGGTTATTGTTTAGTACTTCTCACCATCCCCAAACTGATGGGCAGACAGAAGTCACTAACAGTGAAGTCACTAACAGGACACTAGGAAAGATCTTAAGGAGCATTGTTTCTAAGTCATTGAAAGATTGGGACCTCAGACTAGCACAAGCTGAGTTTGCCTTCAACAGAGCTCCCTCCAGCAGCACAGGTAAAAGTCCTTTTGAAACAGTTTATGGCACTAATCCTCTCATGCCTACAGACCTAGCACCAGTCAAAGGAAACAAGGCAAGCTATGATGCAAAGAAAAGAGTTGAGCAAATGATACAGATTCATGAGCAAGTCAAGAAGCAGATTGAAAGGTCCAATGAGTTGTACAAGGCTAGGTCCAAGGGACCTAAGAAAGCAAGGGAGTTCAAGGCAGGGGATCTTGTATGGTTGCATTTAAGAAAAGAGAGATTTCCAGACAAGAGGAGAAACAAGCTCATGCCAAGAGCTGATGGACCATTTGAGATATTGGAGAAGATAGGCACAAATGCTTACAAGGTGGATCTACCAGGAAGCTATGGGGTACATGGTACTTTCAATGTTGGAGACCTGAGCCCTTACCATGGTGAATCAGATGATGAAGGTGAGGAAGATTTGAGGGCAAATCCTTTTCAAGAAAAGGAGGTTGCAACAGGAGTATGTGATCAAGACAAGACACGAGCTCAAGACAAGACTCAACATCAAGATTCAAGACAACAACATCCTTTCAGACAACACCATGACCAGTTATGACAATGTCCTATTCAGTCCAAGCCACAACCACTTCAAGCCTGCTAAGACAACACCCCCACAACCAGAACAAAGCCTAGCCATCCACTTCCCAAGACTAAGCCACAACAAGACACAGCCAACAAGCCCAACAAACCCAACACAACAAAAACAGCCCTCAGCCAAAAACAGCCTATCACAGCCTTTCTAAACAGGGTCCATGGGGGCCTCACACAATCAACCAAGCCTAACCAACCCTCAAACCTATGTCTTGGGAAGGTCCTCTACAACTTTCCCCAGGACTTCCCTTCCAAGAAACAAACACACAAAGAGTTAGCTTAGGGACAACTTCAGACTGTCCAGATTTCAGCCTTTTGCAGTAGTTAACATGTCACTATCAAACTTTCCTTTTATGATCAAACAAGCTCGAGGGCCTTTTAGCAGGACCTTTGGCATCCATCCCACTTCAGTTGAGCTCAAGAATCAAGCTCAGAAGTCCACCCCTCCACCAGTTTCAACCCCAACAAACCAATTAAGGCAGATTGTCCTATTAGAACTACTTTTCTACTTTATTGCTTTATGCTGAACAATGTAGCTGTTATTTCTGTTTCTTTTGCAAACCCATTGTGGCCCTAGGATGTAATGAACGAATAGGATGTAATCTCCTTGCCTATATAAGGCCTTTACCTAATGAAATGCAAATCAGATTTGAAGAAAAATATAAACTGAAACCTTGTTTCTGTTGCAATCTCTTGGCTGTGTGCTT
The DNA here is from genome assembly GCA_022085475.1 of Heliosperma pusillum. Lineage (NCBI taxonomy): Eukaryota > Viridiplantae > Streptophyta > Magnoliopsida > Caryophyllales > Caryophyllaceae > Heliosperma > Heliosperma pusillum. The sequence goes on along the minus strand of JAIUZE010001525.1, from coordinate 49,818 downwards.
GAGACAACTTCCTTTGCTTTGTGCTTGGAAGTGAGCTTGGGTCCTTAGCTGTGTGCTGGGATCAAGGTTCAACCCTCAATCATTGACTTTGTGCTTTGGTTAAGGTTCTATCCTTGTTCTTTAACAATCAATTCAAACAGAAACAGAGTATTTGCAAAGTGTCTTAACCTTAGTTCAAATTGTCATTGTTTAGTTGTCTTTCTGAATAGTTTCAGTGCACTAGGTGTGTGGGCTATGAGTAGGTAAGGAAAGAGGTAATTAAAAATATACATTATTTTAATGATAGTGGATGTTTTTTCTTCTCAATCTCAGCCATTCATCATACAAATCTAATGGCTAACAATGGGACTCAAGGACTCTAAGAAATATGGTGGACTCAATTGATCTTTGCTCTATAAATATATATATATATATATGCTTCTACTTTGTATTACCGTTTAAGTATGTTATCTGTGATATGGCTGGGAGAACCCGGAGTTACTCCCCACTGACTGTGGCGTTCATGTTTTCATGGATAAACAGGTTGCTTGGATGGATTTTGCTTGTGTTTTTGGGTTCGGTTGTGAGCTAGCGGGCGTTGGCCTCGACGATTCACCCCTAGACGTTTATTAGCTAGTTTAGCTAAACAACTTTGATATTTGATAACGATTTGAGAGACTATGTCTCTTTGTAGTATATTATACTTTAGCTTGTAATTATTTGACATTCCTCGTACTTTTCTTTTGGCATGTTAAAAGTTTCAAAAATATCGTATTTTCCGCTATATAAATTGCATGCTTGTTATATTTTATTTCCGCTATCGCAAGGGTTGTCACATTCGTGAACCTGTTTTCAAAAAGCTAAAGAAAACAGATCATACCATCTGGTTTGATGATTGCCAAAAGGTGTTCGACAGAATAAAGTAGATATTAGCAAAACCACCAGTGTTAAAGCCTCCCCAACGAGATCAACCTCTTGGTTTACATCTCACAGTCACTGAAACAGCCATAGGGGCTATGATCGCACAAACCGTCAGGAAAGAAGAAAGAGCCATCTACTGCCTTAGTAACAAGTTCTTAGAATATTAGTGCAAATACACACCTCTCAAAACGACATGCCTCGCTCTTGTGTGGGCAACAAAGAAGCTACGTCATTACATGCTTAGCTATTCGGTCAAGGTGTACTTTAATGCTCTCAGAGTTCAACTTCAAATATGTACCGCTGAAAGTCATAAAAGGACGTGCCGTCGCTGAGTTTTTCGTAGAAAATCTTATCAACGACACCCAAACAATAGATATGTGGTCATTTCCAGACGAGAATATATTACATACCTGTCTAGACTCCTGGGACCTCGACTTTGATGGTGCATCGAATTTAAGAGGATTCGGAGTAGGAGTGTTGCTCATTTCTCTTGAAGGCGAGCATACACCACTATCTGTCAAACTAGACTTCGAGGTGACAAATAACGCAGCAGAATACGAAGCATGTCTTATCGTTTTACAAGCAGCAGTTAGTCTAGGCATCAAGAATCTTCGAGTGCATGGAGACTCCTCCCTGATAATCAACCAGGTCCCGGGATCGTGGGAAATTCGAAGTGAAAGTCTAACACCCTATTAGGCCAGAATAGAATAAGTTGCCCAGATCTTTGATCAAGTCACTTATCTACATCTATCTTATGAAGAGAATCAATTTGCAGACGCTCTTGCGAAACTTGCAGCCTTGATCAACATGCCAGACAACATGATAAACATGCCTCTGTGCATCGGACGACGGTCAGAACCGGCCTATGTGTGCCATCTTAAGGACGAAGAAGAGAATCCACAGGAACCTTGGTTTGAGGCCATTCTAAACTTCAAAGTCAACGGTACATACCCACCATAGATAGAGAAGAAGGGACAACGCACCATACACTTACTAGCCTCTCAATACCTCCTCATGCAAGGAGAATAGTACAGAAGAACACCTCTTGGTGTTGTCTTGCGTTGCCTTGATCGTTCACAGGCACAAAAAGTAATGGAAGAAGTACTTGATGGAGAATGCGGTCCTCACATGTGCGGGCCCATGATGGCAAAGAAAATCACACGTCTAGGATATTACTGGACGACTATGAAGTCAGATTGTATTAAATACGTCAGACCCTGCAACAATTGCAAGATCTTCGGGAATGTTCAGCACGTCCCTCCCTCATTGCTTTCAACCATGACCTCTCCTTGGCCATTTTCAGCTTGGGGAATCGACATCATTGGAAAAAGCACCCCAGCTAGAACAGGAGGTCATTCTTTCATCTTGGTAGCTATTGACTATTTCACCAAGTGGGTCGAAGCGGCATCCTACACTAGTCTTACTGCTAAAAATGTGGCAAAGTTCATACAAACCAATATCATCTGTCGATATGGTTGCCCACATGAAATCATCAGTGACAATGGATCGCTCTTGCAAGAAGAGAATGAACAATTGCTACCCAAATACAAGATCACTCATCATCATTCCTCGCCTTATCGACCTCAAACTAATGGCGCGGTGGAGGCAGCTAACAAAAACGTCATCACGATCCTCAAGAAAATGATCGACCATTACCGTGATTGGCCAAGCAAGATACCCTTCGCGTTATGGGGATATCATACATCAGTTAAGACACCCACTAGGGTCACTCCTTTCTATTTAACCTATGGAATGGAAGCTGTACAACCAGTAGAGCTAGAAATCCCATCTCTGCGTATTCTCTTAGAAAGTCAAATCCCAGAAGCTGATTGGAAGAGGGATAGATATGATGAACTTGTCCTCTTGGACGAACGAGAACTGCGTGCATTACACAATGTACAGACATACCAAGTACAAAAACATCAAAGAAGAGGATTTAGTGCTCTAGTCAGTTAGAGCTCTATTACCTGTCGATCCACGAGGAAAGTTAAAACCTAATTGGGCTAGGCCTTTCTTAGTCAAATCCATATTCTCAAGGGGTGCAGTTAAAATCACAGATGATAAGTGAATATTTGTATGATTTTAACCCCCAATTTAGCTCGGTTGTGTATGTCATTTGTGCTTTGTTAAGCCGTTTTATGAGCTAATATCGTCTTCTAGGCAAATTCCTATGTTCTAACCTGTTTTGTAGGGAAAGTGACGTTTCTACGCCCTTTTTCTATATTCCCGAGCATTTGCCTAGAACCCGACGATTTGAAGAAGCAAGCTTGACCATGTCGAAGGCATTTCAAGAAGGTTCACCGATTCAAAAGAAAGAAGAAGTAAAGACGATGTCGCAGTTATCGGAAGATCAATCAGTTAGGCGAAGAATTCATCGTTTTACATCAAACCCTATCTACAAACCCGACTCAAGAGGTCAAGGGGGATAATGGAAGTCAAGTCATATGCAAGGGGAGATGAAACGAGAGTCAAAGCACCAAGATCACAACTTACCCGATCGGGTAAGTGTGTACCCAATCGGGGATCCCTGCTGATCCGCACTTTTGCTTCGACTTCCTCCTTTTTGTCCTATGTGATCAATGTACGACCCCTTCCCCACGAAACCCTAATGCTATATAAAGAGCTTTAGCCACCACACTTCAACACATCTCTTCATACTTTACTTCTCTTCTCTTCTTACAATTCTCTTTAGATTAGGAAACCTAGTTTAGGAGAAGAGGGACCTAGCCTCTCTTCTCTCATTTTCTTCTTTTTATCTTTAGTGCTAGTTTATTTCTGTCTTTTCTACATCAAAACTTTAGCTTAGATCAATAACAATTTCATCTTTGTAATCTACTTTATTTGGTTCAAGTATTGTGATTCATAGAACGACTATTCTAAGCAAGGGATTTCTATTATTGTTAGCATTGTCATTGTTGATTGCCATATAGGTATTCCTATCTTATCTTTTGTTTAATGTCTTTAAGTTTTCTATTTGATTGTTATTTTCCATCCATGTTATCTTAGATTCATTTTAGTATCGTTATAATCGTCATTTCATGTCATTAGATTATCAATTTAGCGTCGTTATTATCGCCATATAAAGAGTCTTAAACTATTGTCAAAACCACATAAACATGTCTATCCTAGTTTTTGTTATTTACCTCATCTTAGATTTAAACATCGCCATGAGTGAGTAGTCACCTTTTTAGGGTGTAGGGTAGCCATGTTAGATTGATTAAAACATGTTAATTGGATAAAAGAATTTGTGCTTTTAAAACGTTGTGTCTATGCATGTTTGGACTATAACGATAGTTGACGATTCCTGATCAAAATCATTGACTAGAAGGGAATTCTTTTCCAAGGTAGAGATACGCGAATTGAATAGACAAAGCATCACATGGTAGATTAAGACCTAGTAAATTGCCTAAAAGCCTGCTAGACCATCTGATCTATGATTGTAATGAACACATCATTCTTACGAACTCACAATGAATTATTTGCATGTTCCATATCCAATTGCATCAATATGTTAATCTACATGTGTGAACCTACTTCACTAGATGTTTCTCATTATTGTTAATTCATCACTTGTTTCATTGTTTTCATTTCCATTTGCTTTTATTTCATTTTCGTTTATGCCTTTTATTAGTTTAGAAATTAAAATCCCAAAACCCAGATATTCGTTAGATAAGACCCAATTGCGAGACATTTCACATTCTATAGGAAACACCATCTCCCTGAGGATCGACCCCTACTTCCCTAATTACATTAATTTGTTATTAGCCTAGTCTGGGTAATTTATCTTTGTATCGGGCTTGCGACAGGCACGATCAAATTTTGGCGCCGTTGCCGGGGAGCACGGTTTAGTTTTCCTTTTTCTTGTGATTTTTATCGCAATTAGTTTTATCTAGTCTTTAGGAACCCAAATTCCTTTAGACCTCTCTTGATTTTTCATCTTAGCTTTTCAATCTTATGCCCATATCTTCTAGACTAGGGACCCCTATCTCTTTAGACCCTGATCTAGAAAAGACTCTGCGTAGGAGACGAAAGCTATTCAACGAAATCTCAAAAGCTTCTGATACTTCAACTCTAGATCGTATTCGTGAGAAATACTCGGATATCTTATCTAATATTGAAGGAGAAGAAGATCCATTCTCATCTCCATTCTCAAAAACCAATCAACTTTCAAACAACACTTCATCTTCATCTTCACAAAAGAAAATGCTTCGACTTTCAGACCATTCCAAACCAACTGCAGATACACTTCCAAGGGGTATTGCTACACCCCAAATCACAGCCCAAAACTTTGAAATCAAACTTGCCTTCATCAATCTAATAGAAAGAAGTCAACTTGGTGGCAATGCCACAGAAGATCTCAACCTTCATATTCAAAACTTCTGTGACTATTGCTCCACAATTAGACAAACTGGAGTATCCCAAGAACAGATTAGGGAAATATTCTTTCCCTTTTCTTTAACAGGAAAGGCAAAACTTTGGATCAATAGCCTTGACCGAGTTGCCTTAGGAATAGCCGACTGGGATGGTCTAGCTCTTGCTTTCTATCAAAAGTACTTCCCACCAGAACAAACCGCACTCTTACGGAGTCAAATCACTGGATTTTGTCAGAGAGGCGATGAAAGCCTTTATGAGGCATGGGAAAGGTACAAAGAATAACAAAGAGAATGCCCTCATCATGGCCTTGATTCATGATTCTTAGCTATCACCTTCTACAACGGTTGCTGTGGCGAATCGCGTCGTATCCTCGACTCCGCTAACAATGGTCGTTTCGATCAGATCGATGTAGAAATAGCTAGTGCAACTATCGAGTCAATGGCAACTCACGACTCTCAGTATAGCAACTCACGTCCTATGCCGCTCAAAACCAAGCAGGAAGATTCTAGTAAAGTAGCACTCCTAGAAGCCCAATTAGCCCTTCTGCAGCAACAAGTAGGAAGCTCTTCCCAATCCAAGGAACATGTTAACGTCACTAACCACGTAATGATATGTGAGACATGTGGGCTTGGAGGACACAGTTTTCAAGAATGTAGGAGTCCTTTAGAGCAAGTCAATGCCTATCAAGCATATAGGCAGGGTAATGCTTTCTCAAACTTCTATAATGAGAACACGAAGAACCATCCTTTTTTGTCCTACAAAAGCACCAACATTCAGAATCCCCACCATCAGATTCAACAACCATTCATACCACATCAACAGAAGCCCTATAATCCACCTGGTTTTCAAAACCAAAGACCTTCATTTCAACCTAACTTCAACCAACTTTACCAACACCAACCTCAACACCAACCACCCCAAAATCAAAGCCAACCCAATGACTCAAGCTTGAGCAAGATTGAATCCATGCTTGTCCAAGTTGTTCAAAAACAAGATTCAATGTTTGCTCAACTTCAGAAGAGTGATCAAGCTCAAAATGATGCCATCAAGATGCTTGAAACTCAAATGGCCCAATTGGCTGCCTCTAACACCCAAAGAAAATAAGGCCAACTCCCACCTCATGGTGAGAAACCGAGGGACACCGCTAATGCTATCACCCTTAGGAATGGTACCACTTATAAGGAACCTCAGCAACCAAACGAAACAATAGTTGAGCCGACACCAGTAGAGAGCCAAAAAGAATCACAACCGTCCACCGCTAAGGAAGCGGAAGACAAAGAAAAGAAGGATGAACCTGAAAAGGAACCCATCAAAATCAAAGTTCCATTTCCCCAACGTTTGAGGAGAAATCATAAGGAAACCCAGTTTAGCAAATTCATGGAAGTAGTAAAAAACCTCCAAGTAACGGTTCCCTTCACTGAATTAATCACTCAAATCCCTTCTTACACGAAATAAGTCATAGCATTTAGATGATGTTGAAGTCATAGCATTCACAGCTGAGTGCAGTGCTTTGTCGCAAAATAAGTCCCCTCCTAAGTTAAAGGATGCTGGTAGTTTCTCTATACCTTGCACTATAGGCACCTACACAATCGATAAAGCTCTATGTGATCTAGGTGCCAGTGTAAGCGTCATGCCCTATTCCATATGCGAAAAGTTGAATATGGGAATTTTCAAATGCACCAGTATAACTCTGCAAATGGCAGACCGTTCTCTAAAACAACCTATGGGAGTTTTAGAAGATGTGCCTGTCAAAGTAGGAAGGTTTTTCATTCCCGTCGATTTCATCGTGCTAGATATGGCTGAAGATTAGCAAATCCCTATTATTTTAGGAAGGCCATTCTTACTGGAGCAGTAATCGATGTTAAGAATGGAAATTGACATTAGAAGTAGGTGATGATAAAGACACCTATAACTTAAACAGTGCAATGAAAAGCCCCATGCTAGAAGAGCCTTGCTGTTTCATTGATATTGTCGACTCAATCATTGATGAATCTCTGTATTCATCAATAATTGAGGATCCTTTAAAATCAATCTTATTGCTGGAGGATATCTCTGAGAATGACAATTTCGAGATCAGTGAGCTGGAAAAGGATCTGACCGGAAAAGAGATACCACCAGAAGAAGTTCAAAAGTTCATAAGCTTGATTGATACTCCTGCCAAGGCAGAAGTACATAAACCTGAACTAAAACCTCTCCCCTCAAATCTAAAATATGCTTGTTTAGATGAATCTGAATATTGCCCAGTCATAGTGAGTGCTCTCCTAGATGAAAATCAGTTAACCTCACTATTGACTGTCTTGAAAAAGAACAAAAAGGCAATAGGTTACAAACTTGAAGATCTAACTGGCATAAGCCAGACTTCTGCATGCACAGAATCAATTTAGAAGAAGGCCAAAAACCTTGTGTTCAAGGTCAACGCCGTCTTAATCCCAACATGCAGGAAGTAGTTAAAACTGAGGTTATGAAATTGCTAGATGCTGGCATAATCTATGCAATCTCTGACTCTAAATGGGTTAGCCCTGTCCAAGTTGTTCCCAAGAAAGGAGGAACAACAGTAGTCAAAAATGAGAAAAATGAGCTCATCCCCACAAGGATTGTGACGGGATGGCGTATGTGTATTGACTACAGAAAGCTGAATCAATTAACTAGGAAAGATCACTATCCTCTGCCCTTCATTGCTCAAATGCTAGAGAGGTTAGCTTGTCACAAGTACTTCTGTTATCTACATGGTTACTCAGGATTTTTCCAAATCCCTATCCACCCTGAGGACCAAGAGAAAACCACCTTCACCTGTCCCTATGGTACTTTCGCTTATCGCAGAATGCCATTTGGCTTGTGTAATGCACCTGCCACTTTCCAGCGTTGCATGACCAGTATCTTCTCAGATTTTGTTGAATCTATCATGGAAGTATTTATGGACGACTTTAGCGTCTATGGCATTTCCTTTGATAATTGTTTGACAAATCTATCCAGAGTTCTAAAACGCTGTGAAGAAGTCGACCTTGTTCTCAACTGGGAAAAGTGTCACTTCATGGTGAAAGAAGGTGTAGTTTTAGGACACATCGTTTCAGAAAGAGGTATAGAAGTGGATCGAGCTAAGATCCAAGTTATTGAGCAGCTGCCACCACCTGCTAATGTAAAAGGAATCAGGAGATTCCTTGGCCACGCCGGTTTCTACCGACGATTTATAAAAGACTTTTCAAAGATAGCCAAGCCCCTGACTGAGCTTCTTTTCAAGGATGCACCTTTCAATTTCACAAAGGAATGCCTTGAGGCATTTAACAAAATCAAACGCGCTTTGATCACCGCACCTATAATCCAATCGCCTGATTAGAATCTGCTCTTTGAACTGATGTGCGATGCGAGTGATTATGCCGTAGGAGTTGTTTTAGGGCAAAGAAAGGAAAAGTTCCTTCATGCAATTTACTATGCTAGTAAAACCTTAGATCCTGGCAAATCAACTATGCCACCACTGAGAAAGAACTTCTCGCCATTGTCTATGCCTTAGACAAATTTCGCTCATACCTAATAGGATCGAAAGTCATTGTCTATACTGACCATGCTGCTTTGAAATATCTGCTTTCAAAGAAAGAGGCAAAACCTAGACTCATCCAATGGATCTTACTCTTTCAAGAGTTTGATTTAGAGATCCGGGATAAGAAAGGAGCAGAGAATGTAGTCGCTGACCACCTCTCAAGGATAAGAGTAACTGAAATAGGATTACCAACGCCAATTAATGATTCGTTCGATGATGATTCATTAATGGCAATTGCGGACTCTTCTCCTTGGTATGCTGATATTGCCAATTTTCTTGTCAGTCGCCAACTACCTTCTGACCTTTCTTATAACCAAAGAATGAGATTTTTGCATGATGCAAAAGTCTTTGTTTGGGATGACCCCTATCTTTTCAAGCAATGCTCAGATGGTCTGTACAGACGTCGTATCCCCCAGTGGGAAGTAAAAGGAGTTTTAGAAGGATGCCACTCATCTGCTTATGGTGGTCATCATGGTCCATCCAAGACCGTAGCCAAAGTCTTACAATCCGGGTTTTTCTGGCCCTCGATGTTTAAAGATTCAAAAGACTCTGTTATGGCTTGTGATGCTTGTCAACGAATAGGTCAAATATCCAAAAGACATGAAATGCCTCAAAACGGCATATTAGAAGTCGAAATATTCGATGTCTGGGGTATTGACTATCAAGGACCATTCCCTTCTTCTAATGGAAATCGTTACATTTTAGTCGCTGTCGACTATGTTTCAAAGTGGGTGGAAGCAATTGCCACCCCCACCAATGATGCTAGTGCTGTGATACGACTATTTAAGAAGATCATCTTTCCGCGTTTTGGTGTACCCAGAGCCGTGATAAGTGATCGAGGAACTCATTTCGGAGAAAAGCAGTTAGACACTCTGCTTGCCAAGTATGGTGTGTATCACAGACGAGGATTAGCCTACCACCCTCAAACGAGCGGTCAAGTAGAAGTCTCGAACAGAGAACTAAAAACAATTCTTCAAAAAGTACTCTCAAGATCTAGAACCGATTGGAGTAATAAGCTCGATGACACCTTATAGGCTTATCGCACAGCTTTCAAAACCCCGATTGGAACATCTCTTTATCGATTGGTTTATGGAAAGGCCTGTCATCTCCCTGTCGAGTTAGAGTACAAAGCTCACTGGGCTATCATAGAACTCAACTTAGACACTAAGCTTAGCGCTGATAGACGACTTTTGCAACTCAATGAGCTAGAAGAATTTTGTTTGCAAGCTTACGAGAATTCTAGGATCTATAAAGAGAAAACGAAGCGTTGGCACGACAAGAGGATAATCAGAAAAGAATTTAATGTCGGTGACCAAGTACTTCTCTTCAACTCCCGTTTGAAAATTTTTCCGGGAAAACTTCGATCACGATGGTCTGGACCATTCACTATCACATATGTGAGCAAATACGGTTATGTGGAAATAATGGCTAGTAATGGTGAAAAATTCAAGGTCAATGGACACCGATTGAAACTCTACTATAGCAATTCCATGATAGGATGCTTAGATCTTGTCTATATAGAGCGTCAATCCCCAACCAGATGATTTCATTGAAGAATTCGTCGAGCGAGACGTTAAACCAGCGCTTCTCGGGAGGCAACCCGTGTTTCCTTTCTTTTTGCATTTTATTTTTGCTTTCCTTTTTTTGTTGTTTTGTTAGATTTACTTTGCAGATGAAAGAGTTTTTGAAGAATCTATAAAGACCTTCCTTGTCAAAGTCCAAAAGACTAGCTTGGGGGAGTCCGCGCTCACTAGTAAGCTTCATTATTCTTTCATTTTTTTCCCATTAAGCATCTCGTTGCATATCTAGTCTTTGTGCTCATATTGAGGACAATGTGATGTTTAGCTTGGGGGAGGGATTGCATTTTCCCATTTTGCATTTTAGTTGTTTATATTTTTCAAATTTTGAATAAGAAAAGAGAAAAATTAAAATTTTGAACATCATTGAATGCTTTTCATGCTTTGCTTGCTTGTTTACTATGCTATCTTCTTATATTTCCCAAACTTAGAGCTTTCAAAAGATAATGATTCAATATTCATTGAATTGTGCATACATGGGGAAGTCTTGTACACAGTAGGCATGGAATGAATCTATAGATGAGTACGCTTCATCTTGACATTTGGCAAGTTACATATATCGTAAGGTAGAACCTCCTTAGACTGGTACATTGATAAGTGATATTTTGTACTGATTTATCCCCCGTTTTAGCTCGATTTCCATACGATTTATGCACTTTGTTAAGTGATTAACGAGCTAATATTGCTATTCTAGTTGTTTTGCGTGTTTTGACTCGTTTTATAGGAAATGAAGCGGTTTTGCTATATTTTCCTACTTTATGGAGCAAAGGCACTAGGATACGAGTTTTCAAGGAATTGATGATAGCCAGTTCAGGATTTGATTACGATTCCGCTACATCCTTCCTCAATTGGATTTATCTTGGACTTTGGCTTTGAACTTCAAAAGGAAACATCAAGCCAAGTCAAAAGAAGATCAGCCCAAGCCCAATTCCGTATTGCATTGACCAAGACCAAGGCATAGGATTCCGTGCCTAAGACGAAAAGACGGAATAATCCATCTTGCACATTTACCCGATCGGATTACCATTTACCCGATCGGGTATTTCTGCAAATGGACGTTACTTAGCTCTTCTTCAACCGAGCTTAAATGTGTGATTTAATGCTTTTACTAGGGTATGAATTTGGACGAGGGATCAGCAGCCATGCAGCCCTATAAAAGCCAATGATCATCACACACAATTATCATCATATACTTATCTCTTATCATCTTTTTATCATATACTACACAACTTCATATTATCTTTTAGTATACTTTCATACAATAACACATTTCATAGTTTATTTCTTTCTTACAGGTTTTAGAATATAGTTTATTTCTTAGTGTTTCTCTAGTGTTTTCATAGCTTTTGTTATTGGATAATTGTTCTTTACTTTCGTTCTTACATATTCATATTCCAAACTCGGTAATTCTCTATCTTTTACTATGCAATTTTCATCATGAACCTTAAACTAATTAGTATTGTTTTCATATTGTTGTTGTTAGGAAATCAATCTAAAATTAATCTAGTTAAAACTGAAATATTGTTTAGGATGTCACATTATATTTTACCTAATCATATAATCATAGAATTCATCACTAGAATCATTATTAATATAATCACCATAATCACTTTAGTATTTATATTTCATAGTTTAATTTCATACATCTTTTTCTTATTAATTTACTTAATCACATGAACACATAAATTAGATATAATATTGTAAGATTAACATTGTGTACATAAATTAAATAGAGTTGTAATATTGAAATGATTTACGAGTTAAATGAATTAAAAGAAGAGTAGATACCATTTGAACCATCTAGCTGTTTCTTCCTTTGGTTGTGTCAAATTCAATAACTATGTTTAGTGGCCATGAACAATTGTTTGTATTAGTCAATTTCTATCTTTATAACGAGACTTGGGATGGGAATTAGGACTGCCAATAGGGGTTTAGTGACCTAACCATGCTGAGAGGACGTTAGGACCCACTAAAAGGTTGGTACGAATCCGAAAGGAATATACCGCTACAAGGCCTAGACAATCATAGTAATTCTAAAGTTGGTATCAATGAAACTTTTAATTAGTTTTACATGTATTTCTCTTTCACTATTTCAACTTGATTAGTTAGTTTATTTTAACGTTTTAGATAGTTTATTTTATTGTTGTTTAGTTAGTTTACTTTTTCGTCGTTTTATTTCCGTTCTTAGATAGTTTACTTTATTATTATTATCTAGTTTATTAGTCTAGTTAGATAGCTTTTCAATATTGTCATTTAAATATCGCCCTTAGTTAGAATTTAAGTGTTGTCATTCGGATCGGAGCATTTCCCCGATCGGGTACGTGACAACCCGATCGGGTAAGTAGTCTGTTTTGAGTTTTACATTTTGCAATTTACATATTTGTCATTTACATATCGTCATTTACATACTTGTCATTTTATTTTATGTTAATAGTTTATACAATCACCTCAAATGACTCGAACTTAAATGAAAATCATTCCATAGCAATTCATAGTTAACACGTACTCCATGAGGATCGACACCCTACTTCCCTAATTACATTCCTTATGTTGTTAGCCTAAGTGCGGGTAATTATTTTTGTATCGGGACCGTGACATAACCGATCATACATCTATACCCAGTTTCATTTAAGTGTGTGTAGTTCTCCTTCTGATGTGTGTCATGTCAAAACGCATAAGTATGGTTCTCATTTCATTTCTATAAGCATTGCATTCATGATTCACTAAGATTTGAAGCCTTTTTCACTTTGAACTACCCCTCAAAATTAGCCTCATCATACAAATGTTTCACAAGATAATAGCTACATATAAAAACTGCCTACCTTTTGAGCTAGTAGCTAGACTATGGTGTATGGTTGCTCTTTTGAGAAGATTTTGTTCTTTTATGTCAAAGTGAATTTGGGAGAACGACAATGTTCAAGAAGTGATGATATGTTCAAAAGAAAAAGAGAAATAGAAAAAAAAAAAAGAGAAATGAAAAAGAAAAGAAAAAATCGAAATAAAAAAAAAGAAAAAGAAATAAAACAAAAAGTTGTGAGTATCTCCTCAAAATGTCAATTCAATGTTAGAAGGAGTTCACTCTCGTGTTTCGTGTGTAATAAGCCAATCTGTTCATTCTGGCTTCGTTTTTCGTCTTTTGGGAATTAACCGAAAGTTTGGATTGAGTATTCATTTATCATTGGTCAGTTGCTAGCTCATTCTAACCTTCACATGACAATAACTGTTTGTCCACCTTTCACCCATTTCCCAAAGCGTTCTTCTTATTTTTCCGGCTTCTTTTCTATGTGCATTGTGATCTTTGACTTGTGTTTTGAATTGTTTACCATATTAGATTGCGGACACATTTTCATAATTCCTAGATAGGTGAGTGTCTCAAAAACATTTACACATAAAGAAATCACCGTTTACATGCAATGAGTGTTCGAGTGTGCCGTGAGAGTCCATTTGTCAAAAGATCATGCAAGAGCCGAAAATTCTGTAGTGAAATTCTTTGTGTTGCGCCGTTATGTAAATCTCAGCCATGTTTATGTATCATTCTTGCCCACGTTGTTTTTGGGATATATGATTCATTATGTTTCCAAAGTTTTACGTTGAGATTTGTTTCTTGATAGTGTAGTAGCCAATGCTTGCAACCCTTGTCCTGGTATTGTTTGTTATGTTTGCTTGAGGACAAGCAAAGGTTTAGCTTGGGGGAGTTTGATAAGTGAATATTTGTATGATTTTAACCCCCAATTTAGCTCGGTTTTGTATGTCATTTGTGCTTTGTTAAGCCGTTTTATGAGCTAATATCGTCTTCTAGGCAAATTCTTATGTTCTAACCTGCTTTGTAGGGAAAGTGACGTTTCTACGCCCTTTTTCTATATTCCCGAGCATTTGCCTAGAACCGACGATTTGAAGAAGCAAGCTTGACCATGTCGAAGGAATTTCAAGAAGGTTCACCGATTCAAAAGAAAGAAGAAGTAAAGACGATGTCGCAGTTGTCGGAAGATCAATCAGTTAGGCGAAGAATTCATCGTTTTACATCAAACCCTATCAACAAACCCGACTCAAGAGGTCAAGGGGGATAATGGAAGTCAAGTCATATGCAAGAGGAGATGAAACGAGAGTCAAATCACCAAGATCACAACTTACCCGATCGGGTAAGTGTATACCCGATCGGGGATCTCTGCTGATCCGCACTTTTGCTTCGACTTCCTCCTTTTTGTCCTATGTGATCAATGTACGACCCCTTCCCCATGAAACCCTAATGCTATATAAAGAGCTTTAGCCACCACTGATAAGTGTTAATTTGTATGATTTTATCCCCTCATTTTAGCTCGATTTGATATGGTTTATCCACTTTAAGAAGTGGTTTTATGAGCTAATCTCTCCTTTGCAGTATTTCTCGTGCTTTAATGTCATTTGTAGGAATTGAGTCGTTTCTACTTCAAATCCCGTCATTTGAATGAAATATGAGCAAGGAGAAGCTAAGAAGGACGATTACGTAAAGATTAGATGGCATGCTATAAAGATCTAGAGGTTCCGAGTCAAAGGGAACAAGTTTCAAGTCATTCCGAGCTCATATGCACAAGTTGCGACAGTTTTGCTATTCGTCGACGAAAGTCATTTCAAACCTCATGCTCCGACCCTTAACCCTTGGGGACATGATCAAGCTCATATAGGGTAGGAAATGAGGCCCAAGAGGTGTTAGTTACGTCCCCATTCGAATCTAAAGTCAATGGAGTAAAGGTAGATAAAGTCACGTACCAAGGGAAGATCAAATGAAAGTCAAAATTCTGAACAGACAACATCCCCAATCGGGGATCCATAAACCCGATCGGGTATGTCTGCTGATGAATGCTTCTTGCCTCTTCTTCTACCAAGCCTTAATGGAGTGCTTTATTAGGTTGTCTAGGGTATGAATCCGGACGCATTTGGGCAGCCTCTCAATCCTATAAATAGCCTATGCATCACACACAAATAAAATGTACAAAAACACTTCTCTCTTTAGATTAGTTTTTCTTCTTTCTCTCATCTTTCTTAGTTTAGTTTTGTTTTAGTTTTCTCTAGTTTAGTTTAGTTCTAAGTTTTCTTCAATTGTATGGTTCTACTTGTAATTGGAACTCAAGTTTCTGGGTTTGCGTTTCCTATTCAAGTTCTTATTCCATTTCGATCTTTGCTCATCCTTTCTGGTAATCTTTATTCTCGTGTTTACATTATAGTTTCATTTTCTTTTAGTATTTCCTTTATCATGTTTACAATTCTTAGTTTTATAATCTTAGTTGCTCTTTCATTGTTAATCATGCATAAGTAGTCGTTTTTCTAGGGTGTAGGGTAGCCATGTTAGGTTAATTAAAAGATGAAAATTGGATAAAGAAATTGTGCCTTTAAAACGTTGTGTCTATGCATGTTTGGATTGTAACGATGGTTAACGATTTCTGGCCAAAATCATTGACTAAAATGGAATTCTTTTCCAAGGTAGAAATACGTGAATTGAATAGACAAAGCATGACATGGTAGATTAAGACCTAGTAAATTGCCTAAAAGCCTGCTAGACCATCTGATCTATGATTGTAATGAACACATCATTCTTACGAACTCACAATGAATTATTTGCATGTTCTAAATCCAATTCCATCAATATGTTAATCTACATGTGTGAACCTACTTCCCTAGATTATTTTCTTTATTGCATTGATTCATTTCTATTATAGCATTTAGTAATTAGTGACAAACATTTGCCAATCGTACAAGATAGAGCTCTAACCATAACTATTCACAAGTATCTCCCGTCTCCCCGAGATTGACCCCTTACTTCCCTAATTACATTAATTTGTTGTTAGCCTAGTCTGGGTTATTTATCTTTGATTAGGGTACGCGACAACCCTGTCAACCACACTTCAACACATGTCTTCATACTTTACTTCTCTTCTCTTCTTACAATTCTCTTTAGATTAGGAAACCTAGTTTAGGAGAAGAGGGACCTAGCCTCTCTTCTCTCATTTTCTTCCTTTTATCTTTAGTTCTAGTTTATTTCTGTCTTTTCTACATCAAAAGTTTAGCTTAGATCAATAAAAATTCCATCTTTGTAATCTACTTTATTTGGTTCAAGTATTGTGATTCATGGAACGACTATTCTAAGCAAGGGATTTCTATTATTGTTATCATTGTCATTGTTGATTGCCATGTAGGTATTCCTATCTTATCTTTTGTTTAATGTCTTTATGTTTTCTATTTGATTGTTATTTTCCATCCATGTTATCTTAGATTCATTTTAGTATCGTTATAATCGTCATTTCATTTCATTAGATTATCAATTTAGCGTCGTTATTATCGCCATATAAAGAGTCTTAAACTATTGTCAAAACCACATAAACATGTCTATCCTAGTTTTTGTTATTTACTTCATCTTAGATTTAAACATCGCCATGAGTGAGTAGTCACCTTTCTAGGGTGTAGGGTAGTCATGTTAGATTGATTAAAACATGTTAATTGGATAAAAGAAATTGTGCTTTTAAAACGTTGTGTCTATGCATGTTTGGACTATAACGATAGTTGACGATTCCTGATCAAAATCATTGACTAGAATGGAATTCTTTTCCAAGGTAAATTGCCTAAAAGCCTACTGATCTATGATTATAATGAACACATCATTCTTACGAACTCACAATGAATTATTTGCATGTTCCATATCCAATTGCATCAATATGTTAATCTACATGTGTGAACCTACTTCACTAGATGTTTCTCATCATTGTTAATTCATCACTTGCTTCATTGTTTTCATTTCCATTTGCTTTTATTTCGTTTTCGTTTATGCCTTTTATTAGTTTAGAAATTCAAATCCCAAAACCTAGATATTCGTTAGATAAGACCCAATTGCGAGACATTTCACATTCTATAGGAAACACCATCTCCCTGAGGATCGACCCCTACTTCCCTAATTACATTAATTTGTTATTAACCTAGTCTGGGTAATTTATCTTTGTATCGGGCTTGCGACAGGCACGATTAACAGACCTAGACGGAAATGAATTCGCTAACCCTACCAACATAGACCAGTTGAAACAATACTACCCTTAGTATGCACTAGGAAGCTCACCACGCGTAACCCCACGTGTCGCTCATGCGACACTGAATATGTGACAACCCTCGCGAATGCGGAAATATAAAACTTACAAGCATGTGAATTATATAGCGGAAATATGAAGCTTTTAAAAAATTTTATACATGCAAGAAGAAGTATACGAGGAGTGTCAAATATTACCAACTAAAATATGAAATACAACAAAGAGACGAAGTCTCTCAAAATGTTATAAATGTCCAAGTGTTTAGCAACCAGCGAAAATAACGTCTAGAGGTGAATCTTCCAGGGACAACGCCCGCTAGCTGAAACCCGAACCCAAAATATCAAGCAAAAAGCCATCCATGCAAGCAACCTATTCATCCATGAAAAACATGAACGCCACAATCAGTGGGGAGTAACTCCGGGTTCTCCCAGCCATATCACATTAAACGTACATAAAAGGAAATACAAAAGTAGAAGCATGCATATATAGATATACATGTGAAATACGATAAGGATAGATAGACAATTCGATATTTAATGATAAGAGCATGTGGAATACAAATCCGAATCCATCATGTTATACAAAGACTCGGGGAAGACACTCTTAGGCAACCGAATACGCTCACTAGGGCTTGCATCTCACCGTTAGCGGTATAAGTTTGATAAGATTGAGACTCGACAACCAAACCATGCCAAGTCATCCAATGATCAATCATATAATCATTCATCCAATCATAACGACACAATGACGACATCTCTCACGGTAAATGAAACGCACTAGCACCGTGTACATGGCAAGTATGATTAAAAGGCATCCACGGGATAAAGACATTCCCTGAACGCATACACAATTCAATTCATTTCGTATATGTGGACTAATTTCCTCCGGTAGGACGACGATAATAATACGGTCCTAGTCTCAATCTGGCCAGAATCCCGGAATCGCATTTTCCAGTTCGACATGCGATAAACATTTCGCATCCAAGACTCGGTCAATCAAATGACGCCGAGTACCCCAAATTCGGTAGATATAATTCACGAAAGAGGCGGAAAAGAGCTCAAGCCTCATAACAAGCGGTACGCTACATGCAAATAACACCACCTCGCAAGTACACAACATTTGACGGCCGGGTCGATCAACGCAATGAGTTTCGCCGCCCAACAACGTCGTCGTATGCCCCACTAAACATCATGCTCATTTAATCAGTAGAGTCATCCCCGTTCCCCGACAATTCAGCCTTACGAACGTTGGAGGTAGCCAAGGGAATGGAGTACAAGCACATAACAATAGTGCTCAAACCGTAACATTTGTAAAAACCGACTCAAAGTGGGACATACCAAAAACCGTCACAAAACATTTGATACAAGCGAATGAAATATCATATATTCAAAACATTAATATTATAAGTCACTACGTAAAATTATATGAAAAACGAATCATGCGAACTATTATAAATTACGAGTTTAGAAATTATAAGGAAATATACTCAGCCGTGTTGCCGGCCGGTCAGAGGACCGGCGGCCGTTACCCCGGCTTGCGCATCATGCCAAAACCAAAAATCACAAAGAAAAGGGCAGTGTGTTCCAGGCCGGTCAGGGGGTCGGCGGCCGGGCACCCGGCCGGGAGCATCACTACACAAAAAAACCAAACTTTCCTACTGATGTGTTCCCAGCCGGTGGGCAGACCGGCGGCCGGTCACCCGGCTGGGAACCCCAGTCCACCCGTGAGCATTCTACACTTGTTCTATCATTTTCAATTCTCATAATTAACTTCTAACAACTATCAACAATCAATAATCATCATCAACAATCATCAACTAACAACAATCGTTATCAATAACACAATTCCTAAGCTTTCTAATTGTATTCTAAATACGAATTCTAACATAGAAATCATGTAAAACACGTAAATGATATTGAGTAACCCTTCACCGTTACCTTTATGCGTCTTTACTCCGCGTCAAGGTCCTCTTCGATTAAGAAATAGTCTTTGTCGGGATCTTGGAGGTCACCACCTACAAAAAGTTAATAAAAGATGAATATTCTTCACCTTGAGAAAGACGGAAAGTTTGAAAAGCGAGAAAGACGGTAATTTTATTATCAATACGGATAGAGGAAGCTAAGAGGGGAAGAATAAGACGAACTTACGTGAATTTGAGCGAGAATTGAAAGAGTTATGACGATTCTAAGCTTGGATCAAAATGGAGGCAAGGTTTTTGGTTGATTTCTTAGTGAGGAAGAAAGTTTGAGTTGTGTGAATGAAAATAGGTTAAAGGGAGTATGAGGGAGTATGAGGAAAAAGTCAAGAAAAAGTCAAAGACGACTTAAGACGGGATTTACTTGAAATCTCGCGTAAAATCCAAATACGAACTCGGAAATTCTAAATTCGACTCGGGAAATTAAATTCTAAATTAAAACTAAATTTCGCTGATAAGTATCCGTAAAATATTTTCACTATAAAAATAGGGTACATTTACGGGTGTTACAATCACCCCATCTTTTAAAAAGTTTCGCCCTCGAAACTTGAGCGAAAGAAAGATACCTTAATCGAATAGACTCGGATATTTACTACGCATAGAAGCTTCCGTTTCCCAAGTCTCTTCTTCGACATTAGCACATCTCCATAAGATTTTCACTAAAGGAACCACCTTACTTCTCAACTTCTTATCCTTACGATCTAGGATACGAATTGGCTACTCTTCAAAGGATAAATTCGGTTCAAGCTCGAGCATTTCCCTTTGAAAGACATGGCTCGGATCACTAACATACTTTCTTAATTGAGAAACATGGAATACATCATGAACCTTAGCCAAATTCGGGGGCAAATCCAACTTGTAAGCAACGGCACCAATCCTTTTCACAATATCAAAGGGTCCAATGTATTTTGGGTTCAATTTACCCTTAACACCAAACCGTTTAACACCCTTCAATGGAGATACTTTCAAGAACACTCTATCCCCAACTTCAAACTCTAACGGCCTTCTTCGGATATCGGCATAAGACTTTTGACGGTCTTGAGCGGCTTTCATTCTATCACGAATGACCTTCACATTATCAACAGTTTAAACAAGAACATCGGGGCCTAAGTCACGAACATCACTCAATTGATTCCAACATATAGGACTCCGACATTTCCTTCCATAAAGAGCTTCATAAGGAGCCATCTTGATCGATGCATGATAACTGTTGTTCTAAGAAAACTCCACCAACGGTAGACTCTTTTCCCAACTAGATTGGAAGTCGAGTGCACAAGCCCTAAGCAAGTCTTCTAAAGTCTGAATATTCCTCTCAGTCTGACCATCCGTAGCGGCATGAAATGCGGTACTCATCAACAACTTACTACCCATGGATTCTTGCAAAGCTTTCCAAAATCTCGAACAGAATCTCGGATCTCGGTCGGATATGATCTCCTTAGGAACTCCATGATATCTAACAATCTCGTCAACATAGGCTTTCGCTAGTCGATTTAAACTCCAGGTTTCTTTGATCGGAATGAATCTAGCACACTTGGTCAAATGATCAACAACAACCCAAACGGCATCTTTACCTCCAACGGTCCTCGACAAAGCCATGACAAAATCCATAGAATTAGATTCCCACTTCCATAGTGGAATATCCAACGGTTGTAGCAATCCACCGGGCCTCTTATGTCCAATCTTGACTTGTTGGCAAGTAAGACATCTTCCAACATAAGACACAACATCGCCCTTCAAGTTCGGCCACCAAAATTGTAGCTTCAAGTCTTTGTACATCTTATCACCACCGGGGTGAATAGAATAAGGGGAAAGGTGAGCTTCATCAAGAACTCGCTTCCTCAAATCAAGAGCATTAGGACAAAATAAACGGCCATGGAAACGAAGAACACCTTCATCATCAAACTTGAAATCTTTAGCTTTACCTTCAAGAAGTTTGGCTTGAATAGACTTGTAGGTAAGATCATCAACTTGGCTTTCGCGGATCTCACGAAGAAAAACAGGTTCAGCAGTCATAGCACCAAGATAAACAAATCCATGCTCCACGATTTCCAACCTCAACTTTCAAAACTCGGCACAAAGATCATCGGGTAATACCCGCATAGTATTCAAAGCATGAGAAGCTTTCCTACTAAGAGCATCGGCAACAACATTAGCCTTTCCTTCATGGTACAACAACTCAAAAATCATAATCGTTCACCAATTCCAACCATCTTCTTTGCCTCATATTCAACTCTTTTTGAGTAAATATGTACTTCAAACTTTTGTGATCGGTGAATATACGACAATGAACTCCAATAAGATAATGTCTCCATACTTTCAAAGCATGAACAACGGCGGCCAATTCCAAATCATGAGTAGGATAGTTCACTTCATGAACTCTCAACTGCCTCGAAGCATACGCCACCACTTTCCTATTTTGCATAAGAACACAACCCAATCCCATTTTAGAAGCATCACAATAGACATCAAAGTCTACACCATCTTCAGGCAAAGTCAACACCGGAGCGGTAGTTAACCTTTTCTTTAACTCTTGAAACGCTGCTTCACAAGCTTCATTCCATAGGAACTTGGTTTCCTTCTTCAACAACTGGGTCATCGGTCTAGCAAGCTTAGAGAAATCCTTGACAAATCTACGGTAATAACCAGCTAAACCAAGAAAACTTCGAATTTCCCTAATATCGGTCGGACTTTTCCAATCCACCACAGTTTCCATTTTCGAAGGATCCACCATTACACCTTCTTTAGAAATCACATGCCCAAGAAAGGACACTTTAGGTAACCAAAATTCACACTTGGAGAACTTAGCATACCACTTCTGACGACGAAGAACATCCAAAATAGTCCTTAGATGAATAGTATGCTCCTCTTTGGACTTAGAGAAAATAAGAATATCATCAATGAATACCACCACACACTTGTCAAGATACTCACTAAATGTGCGGTTCATTTGATCCATAAAGATAGCGGGAGCATTCGTCAATCCAAATGGCATCACCCTTAACTCATAATGACCATACCTTGTACTAAAAGCGGTCTTTGGAATATCAACATCTCGAACAGGAATTTGATGATAACCTGATCTCAAATCAACCTTGGAAAATGTAGAAGCACCCTCTAGTTGATCAAACAAATCTTCGATTCTTGGTAAAGGATACCTATTCTTGATTGTAATCCGATTCAACTCACGATAATCAATACAAAGCCTCATAGGACCATCTTTCTTCTTTACAAAGAGAACAGGAGCACCCCAAGGCGAGGAACTTGGTCGAATAAAACCCTTCTCAATCATATCATCTAGCTGCTTCCTTAATTCTTTCAATTCGGTCGGAGCCATACGGTAAGGAGCTTTGGCTATGGGTCCAGAACCAGGTACAAGATCAATAGAGAACTCAACATCACGCTCGGGAGGAATCCCGGGCAAATCTTCAAGAAATACATCAACGAATTCTCGAACAATAGGCACATCTTCAATACTTGGCAAAGAGGTAGTTGAAGAAGTCACAATACACAAGTATGCTTGGTGACTTTTTCTCACCATACTTACCAATTTCATAGCGGAAATCAAAGACACACCTTTTCGGGGATGAGATCCCTTATAAGTTATTCTAACTCCTAAAGGACTCTTTAAATAAATCTTTTGATCACGACACTCGAACCTAGCATGGTACAATGCTAACCAATCAATACCTAAAATTATATCGAACTCTCCTAGAGGAAACTTAAGGAGATTAGCGGGGAAGATAGAACCCGCAATAGAGATTGGGACATTAGGATAAAGAGTAGAACAAGAGACAATAACTCCGGAAGGTAAGGATATGGGAGTATCCTCACTAGATGTAGGCTCGATAGATAATTTATTAGCATAAGTCGATGACACAAAAGACATAGAAGCACCGGTATCAAATAGAATAAGACACGGTTGCTCTAAGATTGAGAACATACCCGTAATTATCTCCGGATGAGCATCAGCTTCGGCACGGCTCATAACAAAGATAGAACCCTTAGGTTTAGCAGGAGGAGGGGGCAACTTTCGATCGGGGCAATCATCATAACGGTGACCACCCTTTTGGCAAAAGAAGCACACATAAGGTCGGTTGTAACATGCCACACCGGGGTGATGTGGTTGTCTACAACGGTTACATTGACGACCTTGAGGTTGAGCTTGAGGAGTATAAGGCCTATGGGCCACATTTGAAGTAGCTCAAAGAATGAAAGGAGCAGGAGCTCTTGTATTTGCATTGGAAGAAGGATTAAATCTCCTCTTGTTGGCATAAGAGTTAGAAGGAGACGGAATAAACGGTCTCTTCCCAAATACATTTGGTCTTGGATGTAGTATTCCTTCTCACTCTACTTTGAATAACGGCACTCAGCTTGTTTCGGTAATAGAAAGCTCGGTCCTCGTCATCTCGGATAAGTCTTGGAGCAAAATGAGCAAGCTTATTGAACTCCGTAGTGAAGTCCTGAGCTGACAAGTTGCCTTGCTTAAAGTCAATGAACTCTTTGAGCCTTTGTTGCTTAAGCTCTTTAGGATAGAATCTACCTTCCACAAGAGCTTTGAAACAAGCCCAGTTGAAGTCATCTTCGAGAGTAGCAGTGGCACTAGTGATAGCCCACCAATTATCAGCTTCCCTCACAAGGAAGTGCTTTGCGATCCTCACCTTGTCCTCTTCACGGACTTGGTATAGATCAAACTGCTTCTCCATCTCACGGAACCAATCTGATAGCTCCGTAGGGTCCGGTTCTCCACCATATGGTACAATTTTACTCCTAGCTATTTGTCCAGCTACCCAAGCGTAGCCACCTTGATGGTTATCTTCCCTTCGAGGGGGAACCTGGTTGGCATGAGCTAAAGCTGCATCTTGTTGATTTTTCAGCACTTGAGTAAGAGCTTCCAACACGACATTCTCTACCATTCGTGGTCTAACCATCTTCATAAGAAACAAAAACAAATTAAGTTACTCCTATCAATTAGCATAAACAAATAGACTACCAAGTAAAGTCCTTAACTTCTACCCATCTCTCATTTATTATTTCAAGGTCAAGTAGTTTAAGTTTAGGGTTCACGTGTGTGCGTCGGAGCGATAAAGCTCTGATACCAACTGTGACAACCCTCGCGAATGCGGAAAATAAAAACATACAAGCATGTGAATTAATTAGCGGAAATACGGTATTTTAAAAACTTTTATACATGCAAGAAGAAGTATACGAGGAGTGTCAAATATTACAAACTAAAGTACGAAATACAACAAAGAGACGAAGTCTCTCAAAATGTTATAAATGTCAAAGTGTTTAGCAAACTAGCTAAAATCGTCTAGAGGTGTTTCAATCCAGGGACAACGCCCGCTAGCTCACACCCGAACCCAAAATATCAAGCAAAAAGCCATCCATGCAAGCAACCTGTTCATCCATGAAAAACATGAACACCACAATCAGTGGGGAGTAACTCCGGGTTCTCCCAGCCATATCACATTAAACGTACATAAAAGGAAATACAAAAGTAGAAGCATGCATATATAGATATACATGTGAAATACGATAAGGATAGATAGGCAATTCAATATATAATGATAAGAGCATGTGGAATACAAATCCGAATCCATCATGTTATACAAAGACTCGGGGAAGACACTCTTAGGCAACCGAATACGCTCACTAGGGCTTGCATCTCACCGTTAGCGGTATAAGTTTGATAAGATTGAGACTCGACAACCAAACCATGCCAAGTCATCCAATGATCAATCATATAATCATCCATCCAATCATAACGACACAATGACGACATCTCTCACGGTAAATGAAACGCACTAGCACCGTGTACATGGCAAGTATGATTAAAAGGCATCCACGGGATAAAGACATTCCCTGAACGCATACATGATTCAATTCATTTCGTATATGTGGACTAATTTCCTCCGGTAGGACGACGATAATAATACAGTCCTAGTCTAAATCTGGCCAGAATCCCGGAATCGCATTTTCCAGTTCGACATGCGATAAACATTTCGCATCCAAGACTCGGTCAATCAAATGACGCCGAGTACCCTAAATTCGGTAGATATAATTCACGAAATAGGCGGAAAAGAGCACAAGCCTCATAACAAGCGGTACGCTACATGCAAATAACACCACCTCGCAAGTACACAACATTTGACGGCCGGGTCGATCAACGCAAAGCGTTCGCCTCCCAACAACGTCGTCGTATGCCCACTAACACATGCAATTAAGCAGTAGGATACATCCCCGTTCCGACATTCCAGCCTTACGAACGTGGAGGTAGCCAAGGGAATGAGAGTACAAAGCACATAACAAAATAGTGCTCAAACCGTAACATATGTAAAAACCGACTCAAAGTAGGACATACCAAAAACCGTCACAAAACATGTGATACAAGCGAATGAAATATCATATATTCAAAACATTAATATTATAAGTCACTACGTAAAATTATATGAAAAACGAATCATGCGAACTATTATAAAATACAAGTTTAGAAATTATAAGGAAATATACTCAGCCGTGTTGCCGGTCGGTCAGAGGACCGGCGGCCGGTACCCTGGCATGCGCATCATGCCAAAACCAAAAATCACAAAGAAAAGGGCAGTGTGTTCCAGGCCGGTCAGGGGGTCGGCGGCCGGGCACCCGGCCGGGAGCATCACTACACAAAAAAACCAAACTTTCCTACTGATGTGTTCCCATCCGGTGGGCAGACCGGCGGCCGGTCACCCGGCTGGGAACCCCAGTCCACCCGTGAGCATTCTACACTTGTTCTATCATTTTCAATTCTCATAATTAACTTCTAACAACTATCAACAATCAATAATCATCATCAACAACCATCAACTAACAACAATCATTATCAATAACACAATTCCTAAGCTTTCTAATTGTATTCTAAATACGAATTCTAACATAGAAATCATGTAAAACACGTAAATGATATCGAGTAACCCTTCACCGTTACCTTTATGCGTCTTTACTCCGCGTCAAGGTCCTCTTCGATTAAGAAATAGTCTTTGTCGGGATCTTGGAGGTCACCACCTACAGAAAGTTAATAAAAGATGAATATTCTTCACCTTGAGAAAGACGGAAAGTTTGAAAAGCGAGAAAGACGGTAATTTTATTATCAATACGGATAGAGGAAGCTAAGAGGGGAAGAATAAGACGAACTTACGTGAATTTGAGCGAGAATTGAAAGAGTTATGACGATTCTAAGCTTGGATCAAAATGGAGGCAAGGTTTTTGGTTGATTTCTTAGTGAGGAAGAAAGTTTGAGTTGTGTGAATGAAAATAGGTTAAAGGGAGTATGAGGGAGTATGAGGAAAAAGTCAAGAAAAAGTCAAAGACGACTTAAGACGGGATTTACTTGAAATCTCGCGTAAAATCCAAATACGAACTCGGAAATTCTAAATTCGACTCGGGAAATTAAATTCTAAATTAAAACTAAATTTTGCTGAAACGTATCCGTAAAATATTTTTACTATAAAAATAGGGTACATTTACGGGTGTTACAGAATAAAACCGGCCCCAGGCCATTTGAACTTATTGTCGTCATGCTCTTGCATTTTGACATTTGGATAATCCTCATGTCATCAAATAAACTGAATTGTACTTCTTTTACGAGTAAGTAAGGCACATGCCGCCTTTTTTCTAAGTTCATTACAAGTTCTTGCTTCGAACAGTTATTCTTTTGCATTTTCTCGTACTACGCGCAGGGTTTGATTTCATTTTTCTATTGAATACGTAGGCAATCCTTCAAAGGATTCAACCCAGCTATTATGTTGAAATGTGAATAGAAGGACATTTGCATTTTCACATGAAATTCAACAAGAATAATAAAGAAAAGAAAATCCATTAGTTACTTAACTAACTCAAATCTTTATTCATTGTCCAAAAATAATAAAAAAAATTCATATAAAAAGAAATGCTGAAATAAAAAAGCTAAGGCTAGGATTCCAAAAATCCCATCTTTTATTACAACTCAAACATAATACTAACCCTACATAATAAAAAAAACCGACTAAGGCTACTCTTCCATCTTGCCTTTGCCTTTATTGCCTTTGCCATCCTTCTTGTCTCGACCACGAGGCGGACGATCCTGCCTTACCTCGGACCTAATTATCAACGATCTTTCTCGCGGTCTTGTTTTCCCATGTCAATCAATTACTACCCTTGCAGCAGAATTAGTTTCCGACTTCTTCGCTGGATGCATGACTAAGAATCTGGCTTCCTCTTTGCCTTCAGTCAAGTATTTCGACTTTTTCTTACCAGATTCATAAATCTTGTAGTCCACGGGCTCGCGCTTTCTTAGCTTCTCGCGCTCTTCAGGAGTACTAGCTTTCCTCCATCGCAGATATGAGTCAGATACCCATATGGAGCCCACAGGAGCGGGTATGAACCACATATTCCTTTGTACCCATCTCGCGGCCTACTCCCTACAAGACTCAGCAGTATAAGCCAAGGCAATCTGGGGAACAGTATCAAGTTTCGAGATCCTTTGTCTAAGGCCCACTTGCCTCACCAGTCTTTCCGGAAAGATACATACCATGAATTCCAAACCAGGAACGCGAAGTGACCGAGTCGGATCCAACGACGATACCCCAGTCATTGACCTAAGGTGCCACCATGGCATATTCTATCAGATCAAAGGGCCATCTTCACCTCTTAGTTTATTTTCCCAATAGTTGGGAATTCTAGAGAAGTCTAACATATTGATAAGTGAATATTTGTATGGTTTTAACCCCCAATTTAGCTCGGTTTTGTATGTCATTTGTGCTTTGTTAAGCCACTTTATGAGCTAATATCGTCTTCTAGGCGAATTTCTGTGTTCTAACCTGTTTTGTAGGAAAAGTGACGTTTCTACGCCCTTTTTCTATATTTCCGAGCATTTGCCTAGAACCCGACGATTTGAAGAAGCAAGCTTGACCATGTCAAAGGCATTTTAAGAAGGATCACTAACTCAAAAGAGAGAAGAAGCAAAGACAGTTTCGTAGTTGTCGGAAGATCAATCAATTAGGCGAAAGCAATCATCGCTTTACATCAAACCCTATCAACAAACCCGACTCAAGAAGTCAAGGGGGATGATGGAAGTCAAGTCATAGGCAAAGGAAGATGAAACGTTGGTCAAAGCTTCTAGATGACCAGTTACCCGATCGGGGAAGTGTGTACCCGATCGGGGATGTTCGCTGCTCCGCACAAATTGCTTCGACTTCCTATTTTTGTCCTATATGTTCAATGCTTGACCCCTTCCCCACGAAACCCTAATGCTATATAAAGAGAGCTCCAGCCACTCTTCTCAACACATCTCACAACACAATCTCATACAAAAACACTTCTCTTCTTAGTTTAGTTTAGTTTAGTTTAGTTTAGTTTGGTTTTCTCTAGTTTAGTTTAGTTCTAAGTTTGTATGGTTCTACTTGTAATTGGAACTCAAGTTTCCGGGTTTGCATTTCCTATTCAAGTTCCTATTCCATTTCAATCTTTGCTATCCTTTCCGGTAATCTTTATTCTCGTCTTTACATTATAGTTCCATTTTCTTTTAGTATTTCCTTTATCATGTTTATCATTCTTAGTTTTATAATCTTAGTTTCCCTTTCATTGTTAATCATGCATAAGTAATCTTTAATCTAGGGTGTAGGATAGCCATGTTAGATTGATTAAAAGATGATAATTGGATAAAAGAAATTGTGCCTTTAAAACGTTGTGTCTATGCATGTTTGGATTGTAACGATAGTTAACGATTTCTGGCCGAAAATCATTGACTAAAATGGAATTCTTTTCCAAGGTAGAGATACGTGAGTTGAATAGACAAAGCATGACATGGTAGATTAAGACCTAGTAAATCCTAAATCCTAAATACGTGAATGGAATTCTTACGAACTCACAATGAATTATTTGCACATCCTAAATCCAATTTCATCAATATGTTAATCTACATGTGTCAACCTACTTCCCTAGATTGTTTTCTTTATTGCATTGATTCATTTTCCTTATAGCATTTAGTAATTAGTGACAAACATTCGCCAATCGTACAAGATAGAGCTCTAACCATAACTACTCACAAGTATCTCCCGTCTCCCCGAGATCGACCCCTTACTTCCCTAATTACATTAATTTGTTGTTAGCCTAGTCTGAGTTATTTATCTTTGATTAGGGTACGCGACAACCCTGTCACATATTGAGCCTAGTCCTCATGGTAATAGATCGAGCACGGTACCTGCGCACATCAACTGAGGACTCAATCAATCGCAAGCACTCGATTAACCATATATGGAGCACGCAAGAAAGAGTGTCAAAAAAAAATAAGAAGAACAAAAAAAGACAAAAAAAAAGAACAAAAGAAGAAAGCACTTATTCTTAATTGCAAGATGATGGGACTCCCCAGATATGGAAGCTCGCGGTTAGCCTTTCTATTATCTAGGCCAAGAATGATCTCTCCTAGGCAAAGGCAAGCCGGGCTCTTGCGCAGCTCCATTTGCTCCACCAAGCTCAAGAAAAGAGGGTCTCCCCTCATCTCCTTGTGAATGTGTCCTTGGAAGATGTAACTATGCAAAAGGCAAAACCCAAAGGCACTATGCCTCGCAACATAGGATAAAGAGGGGTCATCCCTATTTATGAATCGATTCAGAAAGTCATGCATGCGGACACCCTTTGAGGTTACAAGACGGTCTACCTTAGCTTGGTCAACCCAAGGAGGTCCCCAATTTTTTTCTTATACCCTTGGGAGTTAAGGTGTATAACCGGAGCATCTTCCGGGTCCCACCCCTCAATGACAGCTATTTCTTCTGGGAAAGGACAAATATCGCCTCCAGGAAAGGCATATTCATGCAAATTAGGGTCCCAGTACTCAAGACAAGCATCTAGGAAGGGTCTTACTACCTTCACTAATTTCAAGCTCAAGATCGTCGTTATGTTGTAGGCACCCGTATCATGTTTCTCAACATGGGTGAACTCATTTGCCCATTCTTTGAGACGGTTTTCAAAGGCATCCATTATATGGCAAGTCTTTTTGGGATTTGAGATTTTTTTATGTGAGACGGATTGTTGGAAGAATTGTAGGAATTCACGCTTCAACCGTGCTCGCTATATCTACTATTCTTCTTTTCCTAATTTTAACCGCGGTCTGATCAGCCCAAGAGATGACCTAGCAACAGCTGAGCCCTTTCGAAGAGTCGCAGGTCTTGCTGCGTCTCTTCCTCAGGCCGTTTCTTAGAGTTTCCACCTCTTGCACCTTCCTAATTCGTGTTCCTCTATGATTTTCAATTCCTATAGGACGTGGGTTCGGAAGATATGCGGAGTTGACGAGGTTTTAGATTTCCTAATCCTAGCCGGGTTCGGTTTTCTAGACGATAATCGACATCTTCGCAAGTCGCACACACTTATTCATTTATTTATTTTTATTTTATTTTTTTATTTATTTTCATTTTCTTTTTTAGGAAAATCATTTCATTTCCATTTTTCTAAAACTTATATATTTATTTTCTTTTCTTTTCTTAGGGGGTAACCCTCCCCATTGTCGGTCATATTTTTACATTTCCGTACATTTTCTCGCGTTTTATACATGCATTCATTTCGCGCTAGTTTAGGCTACCGATATGCCACATGTAAAATGTTTGAGTAGATTACTTGTTTCATGTAATTTATGTGACTCCTATTCCGGCGGCATGATGGCAGAAACCGTCAGCTACCAAACCTGTCTTTAAGCTAACCTGCAGGAATAGAAGAAATCCAACAACAAAGGCACTCGAGCAGCCGTAACACAAAAAGAAGTATACGCAAGACTGGGGACTCACGCCCAAACGCCAAATCCAAGACTGGGGGCTCTCGCCCTAAAACAGATCCATATATACAGCAAATCTAAAAAAACAGTTCAAATATCCAAAGTCTACAAACAAAACAAGACAACTAATCCTCATCACCAGTGAGCCCAGCTAAAATCTCCAAGGCAACAATCTCGGCATCTTGGGCCTCCAACTCCCTCAGCAAGCGGGTTATCTCCTCTCGAGACTCCGTTGTCTCCGCCCGAGACTCTACCAGCTCACGCTCCAAGGCTCCCTACAAAAGAAATGCCTCATTTCAGTCAACCACTTCATTTCAAAAAACAGAAAAATGCAGCAAAATGAAAAGGAAATGATAGGTTCCTACATGTCGGTCATGGCCACCCGCGAGTGCCTCAACGGCTGTAGCCCGCAACCGGTTGGCCACCATCCACAGCGCGACGTGCCGAGACGGAGCCACCTACATTCAAATACAAATGAAGGTTAAAACAAATGCATTCCTATGCGACAAAGACGGTTATGGATTGGATGCTCACCCTCCTCACGTGGTGCTCCCACTCCTCCAAGCCAGCATCAGACACCGCTGCGCTGAACTCACAAAGCTCTGAAATCGTCGTGAAGCCAGCCGCATCCGTGTACTCACGCACCTCGGGGTAAGCTGAGGACGCCCGCCACCTCGATCTGTTGCGAAGATCAAATGGTTCACCAACAAGTAATTTATCATTTGTCAAAGTTCCAATATAACAAGAAGCAAGCAATGCTTACCACGATCGGCCAGTACGCCAATCTCCGACGAACAAACCCCGGGTAATCCTCGTCAGGAAGGGGAAGGGTGTCCCCACTAGCACCAGCTAGGTCAGCCTGGATCTCAGCATCAGAAGGCTCCCTACACGTCGACCCTCGAGGATCGATGGGGACCATAAAAGCATCGCGAGAGCACTGCCGAGTCAAACGCTCGTCCAAGTACCACACGGGTCCTATGGGCGTCCTTAGCAGCAACCGACTCGAGCTTCTAGGACGCAAGACCTCAGCTACGAAAGTTGGTGCGTCCGGCTAGTCAACCCAAGGCCTCGGAACCAACTAAAACGAAGAAAGGAAAGGTTCATTCTTATGACTCAGTTTCAAACAATGATTAGACAAAAGGATCATTCCTTATGATATTTCTCCAAAATAAAACACAGAAAAGAAAGCAGTCGGAGGTACTTACGTGCTTCAGTTGCAGGGCATTCACGCCCCTTCTACAGACATCATAAGAAGAACGCTGGCTCTTCTTACGACACACTACCCAATCCCTCACAACTGGGTACGCCCTCAGCTTAGGCTCCGTCCTCTTGGGCGCGAAGCCCGGAAAGTAGGAGTACACCCGCGCCCGGAAAAAAGAGTAATGACAATATCAACATCAAATATTGATCTTTCAATCAAAACAAGATTATTGATCTTTCAATAAGGTTTCAAAGGAAAGTTCATACCTCCAGCAAGAGTCCAGGACCGACTGTAGAAGGAGAAGTCTCTTTCTCCATCAGCTTCGACCTGACCATGGCCCTCATGTAACGAGTGAGGACCGCAAAGCCCGGAGTAACCCTGTCCCAACGACCTAGGCTACTCAAGTCAGAAAAGAAATGAAGAAGCTTCGTCAATAGCCTTTCCCCCTTGTCTCTGAAGTAAATCAAAGACAAGAACCACCACAACCAAAGTCGAGCCCTCTGCTCAGCTGTACAAGGATGAGGAGCCATCATCTCTCCACCTATCCTCACTCTTGTCGGAGTCTTACCAACAAAGTAGTCTCTAACGTAAGAGCTCGGTACCAACCCACGTATAGCAGCCGCCCCTGCTGGCAGGTTCCAACCTATCAGCTGTCTTGCCTCCTCCGAGTCGACCCTCATGGCCACCGACGGCCACTCCAAGCTCTCCTCTCCACACGGCAAGCTGGAAATCATGTGTAATCCTCCAAGGTGACTCCGACCTTCCCAAAAGGCATATGGAACGTCGAAGTCGTATCCCAGTAACGATCCAAGAAGGCCCGAATCAAGCAAAGGTTAGCCCGAATTTTCATCGCTCTGATCGACCTCCAGGCTCGGACCAGCTCTCCAAAGGCTCCTCCCCCAATTAGGGTATTCTCTTCCTCGGTCAGCTTCTCGTACGCCTCCATCATGGTCGTGTAGCCAGAGAAGGACCTCATGTTCATGGCCTCCTGCAATTTGAATCAAGAAAGTCAAGTTAGCAATTTTTATTTCAAAAGAAGTGGCAATCGGATATGGAAATGACAAGCAAACACAAAGGCTTACCATGCTCCGCGCCGTCCTGTAAGACAAATGGCTCTCCGCCGCCCAAATGAGATGTCTACCATCCCATTTCTCGGCCCACTCAGGTGTGCCCGCCAGATGGTGTCCACCTCAACCCGTGGTAATCCTCCTCGGAATCTCGTCCTCAGCCATCTCGGCCTCCTGCGCCACCTCGGCTGGTAAATCTTCTCCTACTCGGGAAGAAGAAGGCTCAAGATCTATGTCCATAGGAACTCTCCCTAATGTAGAAGTAATGTCACCTACACATTTCAAACATTCCAAACGGTTCAAGCAAATCCTCAGCGGTTTCAAACAAAGCACAATTTAAAAGCGTTTCAAGTCATTTTCAAGAAGCTTTCTGGTCATCTTTGACCGTTCTTTCAAAAACCCGACTACACATGTAGGGTAGCGGT
Organism: Heliosperma pusillum; assembly: GCA_022085475.1. Taxonomy (NCBI): domain Eukaryota; kingdom Viridiplantae; phylum Streptophyta; class Magnoliopsida; order Caryophyllales; family Caryophyllaceae; genus Heliosperma; species Heliosperma pusillum. The sequence continues at coordinate 15,939 of JAIUZE010001525.1, read as the reverse complement.
CAGCTCAAGTCTAAGTTCAGAGCCTAATTTTGGGCTTGAGTTGATAATTCGACAGCATTTCGCTATAATAACGATTATACCCTAGAAAAGCGTCCTGCAGAGACCGTCGCAAGCTGAAAATCTAATGCTACAACAAGTTCACCCACTACACAAGGGTTCCATAACACCAAGTGTCATCCAAAATGAGCTACCCTAAGGGGATTTTCAAAGCGTTTTTGAGTCAGTGAGTATCTGTCTCATTTGTTTAAAACTCGACGAAAACAAAAAACAAACACATGGCTATGTTCCTAACAAGGTCAATTGTTCATTCCTAACGTCAATTTCTACCATACAAAGCTCCAATAGGCGCTAGTCCTAATGTTTGAGCTATTTGGGGAAGGAAACCCCAATTTTCAATACAAAATCGATCAAATATAAGTGATTAAAGCGAGATTGGAACGCATACCTCAGTTTGTCATAGCTTATGGAGCAAATTGATCAAGATTTCAACAAGTTTGATGGAGTTTTGAGAGAATGGTTCGAGTTTTTATGATTGTCGGATAAATGGAAATGATCCGTCTGTTCGAGTCTTTATCAGACAGGGAAAAGCTCTGGAAGAAACGCAGCAACAGCTGCGCCTCTTCCAAAGGTCGCAGCTCTTGCTGCGCTCTTTCCCCAGCAATATTTCGCCTAAATTTGAAAGTTGGTTACATGTTCGTTACTTATGGGCCCAAGTCTTATACGCCTCTTCTCCGACTTCTATTTTTTTCATACTTTGGTTCTTTTTCAAGACCCGTGCTTCTGAAGGCTTCGGAACCGTCATGTCACCTCAACAGAGACCCATTTTTCCGGATATACCATCCGTGGTCCCAATTTTTTATCCTCAAGATTTTTGTTCGCCACAATCAAGCAGATTCTCATAACGATTCAATCGTGACAGAATCTTCCATATATCAAGTTTCAACCCGTGTTTCCCCAGCGAGAGTTCGCTTGAAGACAGAGACAGGCAGATTCTCACATCTAGCGGCTGTCGAGCCTTATTATGCACCTTATCCGCAGCGGCTGGCGAGCCTCATGACGCAACCTCTGGTCCAAGTAAGAAGATGCTCAGGTATGACTCCTTCTTATGGTTGGCGAGTTTCGTACGTAGTCTAATGGACTTCAAATGACCCTCCTCGACAGTCGACAGACTTTAAAATGTTCCCGACGACGGGTCCTTGGTTCAGACCCCTTGAACCGCCACGCGTCGTCATAGTCGTCAGGTTGTAATCTTTGATTGACCTGATGGCTATACTTTGACTTTTGCCTTGTCCAAGCCTCAGTCAAAGTGGGGGCTCTATAGATACCTCAAATCTACACCTTCCGCAGACCACCCAGTGATGATTGGGCCGCATGTTTTGTATGAGAAACAATTTATGACAATTCGTAAGTTTATCATTAAGTGATAGCTCAAACAGTTGTGTCTACCCCTTGGTCGTCATCTACCTACCGATACGGTCGTTTTGACAGTCATTAGAGTCATTTTGTAGTCCTGGTAAAAAACCGCTTCATTTTCTAAACCGTCTTTTAAAACCTTGTCTGAACGCCGGATATTTTAATGTTTCAAAACTTATCTTTCTTCATAAAGTATATTCATATTTTATTTCAAAAAGAATTCGAAATCGACCGCAATTCCCATAAAGAAACGCGCAAATCTTTCTTTTAAAGTAGGAAACTGCTTGGGAAGCGATGCAGCGGGTGTTGCGCCTCTTCCAAGAGTCGCAGTCCCTGCTGCGCCTCTTCTCCAGCTCGTTTTACCTGTTTCCGGAATATTTTCTAGATTTCTTTCCGTGTTCGAGTTATTCCAAAACTCTTCGGATTTTATAAGGAGAGGTTCGTGCACACTTTCAAGGCACGCGAGTGTTCTGCCCCTTCTTTTTCTCTCTCTTTGCATTCTAGACCTTGCTCTAAGCTTATTGACAACTACGTGCTTGATCAGTCGACCACGTAAACTCAGATCCTTCTGGGTACCTGTCACATTATTGCATTGACCTACCAAGTTGACCAACTCAACAATAATTAACATTAATCTATCTTAATTAATCGATCGTTCCTCTTGCGAGGGCACTTTCTTTACATTCGAGTCGAGCTGTCGCTAAATTGATAACTTTAGTTCATATCTCGTGTCGTCAACATGTAAGTCTGAGGGTGTTTTAATCCCATCTTTTTTTATTGTATCTTTATTTTAATTAATGTAAGATTCATGTCGGATTTATGTCAAAATTGTTTTCAAACCTTTTCTTTAGTCTTCCTTTATTTAGTTTGTTTGACTTAAATCCCTAATAATCGACATCAGTGGGTTTTTGTCATCTATCAATTTGTGTCTTTAGAGGTTAGATCCGTCTATATTTAATCTCTAGATTCGTCTTTGATATAGTTGATATAAATAATATGACTTAAATCACTTAAACTCGACTTGTAGATCAATAATAAACCGTAAATCACCAACGAACACTAACTGTTTGCGATTCTGGCTTCACAGCGAGAGCCCAATTCAGGAACAGACGCACAGAGTGTTGGGCCTCTTGCAGAGGAGGGACCTTCTGTTGCGCCTGTTCCGGGCTTGTTTCTGTTTCTGAACTTCCTGGTTCTCTTTGACGTAGTTTAATTAGGTAAATAACTGACTAATATTCGTATTATCACTGCTAATCTGATTTTGTTTAGTTTTATTTTATTTTCTTTGTTTCGATTAATCTTTCAAACATATTTCCGACATAGATCATGTGATCGTTGTAATCAATTGTAATATTTCTTTTATAGTTCTATTGATTCATTGTATGATTTAATTACTTGTGTTCTCACATGCCAATCAATCCTAAATCCCCATTAGACATAATCAAATGCTAAATTACATGTCAACCAACATAGTCTAAGCTCACATGCTATGATGAAAACGTGAATGTTGCATTGCATGCATATAACCGGCAACGCATCGATAACAGAAGAGTTTCCCTAATTATTAGTATAGGCCGTTATCGAGGCGGGCGGGGTTAGGTGTTCGATCAAAAGAACTTCCTAATACGTACCCTCACCCCTTACTCCAGATCTCTGTGAACATCCGTGTTCATTGGCATTCACGAGAGTCATTCTAGACATAAAATGCTAAGGGTAACGCGTTCTTAGTGTTCATGTCATCACTTTGTGTCTTGACTTGACATAAAGTATTCGAACGGTTCCAACTTCCCACAAAAGTTGGTGGCGACTCCACAAATGCGTGTTTTCACGTTTGTCTCTAGTTTCTCCAGCCGTGGTACACCGTGCACCATAGTTTTGGAAAGGATCGCGAAACCCGTGTATCACAATGATAACCTTGCGTTTTTAAACCACACACTTGGTAACCCTATACTCTATTATTACTTAATAGCATGACCCTGAACTTGGTTTTTCCGTTAAGTATCTAACCGAAAGAGACGTGGCTAATTTCATTATGAGTTTTCTCTACATGGTAACTGCAGCAGGAGCTCACCCAAGTGTCTTGATGATCAAGCCACAAGCCTGACCCCAAGACCCTTTCAGATGGAAGCTCGAGTCACAAGGTCCAAACAACAAGCAATGACAAGCCAAATTCAAGCCAGGCCAAACCAAACCATTGAGGAAGATAGTCCAGGGCTCACCAAGCAACACCAAATTCCAACTCAGTCCATATTACCCACACAAGCCAGAAACAATGTCAATCAGAACCAAACAGACCAGCTAGCAAACCCAGCTCCAAGGAGGTACACCAGGGCATCCCAACCACCCCCACCATGGCCTATCATCAAGGCAACTCATTGATCAACAAGTTTGTCCAGGACAATCCTTTTTGAAGTCTAGTAAAAACTCAAGTAACAAGCAGCCCAACCTAGAGTCCAATGAACATTAAAGCAGAGAAGGTACAAGTTCAGATTGTGGCTTCCTTTTGTTTAAGTCAACTTGTCCTCATCCAAGGCAGGTTTATCTAAGTCCTAATAAGAGTAGAGAGTCCCAAGGAGCAACAAAACATCCAGGCAAAGCAGCAAGACAACAAGAACAACATATTTCCATTTCAGGAAAACTCCAAAAACTGCTTTATTGCTTTTTGTTCAGTCAGTTTTGTGTCTTTGTGTCTGTACTAGTTAGTTGTTAAACTCGTCCTCTTTTGAGGTCCTTAATTAGTTAGCTGTTGTAGTAGTTCAAGTCCAAAGCTGACCCTTAGATGGACTTGAATCCAAGGGTTCACACTGTATCAGCCTCCCTATATAAGGAGGGTATTATGTATTGTTTAAGCAGATTATGTTGAATGAATTAGCTTGAGAAACCTCTCAAATCTTTCAAACTTGTGCTAAGAGCTGTAGTTTGAGTCAAGCCTGATACATCTTCAAGGTGTCTGATCAGTGTCTTGCTTTGTGAGTCAAGTTAAGTCTGTGCCTTGCTGTGACTAGCTTGCTTGCTGTTTGAGTCTAGTCTAGGGTGTTTGTGCATTGCTGTAACACTTTAAACCTGTCTCAGAAACTAGTCTTTGAGTCCCTTCTCTTGAGCCATGTTGTAGGGGAGTCTCTCTAAGTCATATCCTTGAGTTTTCAGTTGAAACAACTCACCCTCTCTAAAACAACATCTATTTCTGCTTGAAATTGTTCTCAGTTTGAGTAAGCCTAATCAAGCATCCCTCAAACTTGTAAACCTTAGTAGTTTACACTCCAATTTGGTTATCAGAGCTTTGGTTGAGAGTCTTAGTGAGTTCATTTTCCCTAACTACACCTAAAAACACAAAAACAACCCAATGAGTGAAGAGAGAATCACCAACTTAGAGACTATGGTAGAAGGCATAACCAGAACTCTCACACAACTCACAAGGGCTGTGAATGAAGCTCTTGATGGCAATCTGGCCATAGGAGGAAGAGGCAGAGGACGTGGAAGAGGCCAAGGAGGAGGCAGAGGAAGGCCACCTGATGATGAAGAGTATCCAGACTCAGATGACTCAACAAGGAGCAGGGCTTCCATCCACAGGCACATAGACAAACATCTTAAGGTAGACATCCCTGAGTTTTCTGGTAGTCTTAATCCTGATGATTTGTTAGAATGGTTAAGAGAAGTAGAAAGAATCTTTGAGTACAAAGGATATAATGATTCTAAGTCTTTTAAAGTAGCCATCCTTAAACTGAAAGGGTATGCTTCTCTTTGGTATGAAACCTTGAAAGGGTTAAGGGCTAGGGAAGGAAAAGAACCCATCAAGTCTTGGACTAAACTGAAAAAGAAACTGCTAGACAAGTTTGTTGCTAAGGATTACACCCAGGATCTGTTTATTAAGTTGTCTAAGTTGAAACAAGGGGATAAACCTGTTGAATCCTACTTGAGAGAGTTTGAACAGCTCACATTGCAGTGTGACATAAATGAGAAACCTGAGCAAAGGATTGCTATGTACTTAGAAGGTCTAGATAAGAGCATTGCTAACAAGGTTAGGATGCAACCTCTGTGGTCATTTGATGATGTTGTTAACTTATCTTTGAGAATTGAAAAGATAGGAAAGACTAAATCTGTCACACCAAAGCCTGTTAGATCTTTTCAAACCAGACCTTACAGTGGGTTGAGGACCATTGATACCCCTAAGACAGCACCCCCACCCACCTTAGACAAGGGAAAAGGCATCATGGGTCAGAAGCCAAGCACTTCAATGACTGAGAACAGAATTAGGTGTTTCCAATGTCAGGGTTATGGACATTTCAGGAAGGATTGCCCTTCTAAGAAGACCTTAACTATAATGGAGGTTGAGACTTGGGAGAAAGAAGGTCTAGTTGAGTATGAGAGGGATGAGCCTGAGGTTGAAGAAGTGGTGAGTGAGGAAGAAGAGCCTAGTCAGGAGGCAATAGTGGCACTCCCTGATACAGGCCACAACTTGGTTCTATGGAGGGTAATGCATTCACAACAGATACCTTTGGAGGAGGATCAAAGGTCCCTCATTTTCAGGAGCAGATGTACCATACAAGGGAGGGTTTGTAACCTTATTATAGATGGAGGTAGTTGTACCAATGTGGCCTCTGTTACTATGGTTGACAAACTGAAGTTAAGCACTCAAGAGCACCCTCACCCCTATAAGTTGAGATGGCTGAGTAAGGGAGCAGAGGTTAAGGTGGACAAGCAATGTATGGTCCCATTCTCCATTGGAAGTGTGTACAAAGATGAAGTGCTATGTGATGTGGTTCCAATGGATGCCTGTCACTTATTATTAGGAAGGCCATGGGAGTTTGATAAAAGCTCCATACACCAAGGAAGAAGCAACACCTATTCCTTCAAACATGGAAGCAGGAAGGAGACATTAGCCCCTTTGCCACCTCATCAGAAGAGTTATGGGAGTCCCAGTTTGGCTGAAGACTTTAGTGGAGTCTTGTTCCTATCTGAATCAGCAATGGTCAAGGAGTGTAGTGAGGAACAACCTGTATTGATGCTGCTATCAAAGGAGGTTCAGGAAGGGGGGTCTAAGGTAATCCCTGCAAAAGTTAAGCCTCTCATTGATCAATTCAAGGAAGTGTTCCCAGAGGAACTTCCTGATGGCCTACCCCCTTTGAGAGGAATTGAACATCACATAGACCTTGTGCCAGGGTCTGTACTACCTAATAGACCAGCATATAGATGTGATCCTAAGGCTACACAAGAGCTGCAGAAACAAGTTGGAGAGTTAATGAGTAAAGGGTTTGTAAGGGAGTCCTTAAGTCCATGTGTTGTGCCTGCATTATTGGTTCCTAAGAAGGATGGGACTTGGAGGATGTGCATAGATAGCAGGGCTATCAATAACATCACAGTCAAGTACAGGTTCTCTATACCTAGACTTGATGACATGTTGGATGAGCTGAGTGGTTCAAGGTTCTTTTCTAAGATTGATTTGAGGCAAGGTTACCATCAATTGAGGATCAGGGAAGGAGATGAGTGGAAGACAGCCTTCAAAACAAAGCATGGCCTTTATGAGTGGCTTGTCATGCCCTTTGGCCTGTCAAATGCCCAAGTACCTTCATGAGATTAATGACAGAAGTGCTTAGGCCTTGCCTAGGGAGATTTGTGGTGGTATACTTTGATGATATTCTCATCTACAGCAAGAGCAAGGATGATCACTTGAGGCATCTTGAGACTGTGTTTGAAATACTTAAGGAGAGTAAGCTCTTTGGGAAGCTTGAGAAATGCACCTTTATGACTGAGGAAGTCAAGTTTCTAGGATATGTGGTGTCTGGTAGAGGCATTTCAGTTGATCAAGACAAGATCATTGTTGTTCAGTCTTGGCCTGTTCCTAGGAATATCACAGAAGTAAGAGGGTTTCATGGCTTAGCATCCTTCTACAGAAGATTCATTAAGAATTTCAGCACCATTGCAGCACCCCTCACTGAATGTATGAAGAAGGGAGAGTTCACTTGGACTGAGAATGCTTTGCAGGCTTTCAAACACATGAAGAAACTCTTGTGCAGTGCACCTATCCTCAGGTTGCCAGACTTTAACTGCCTATTTGAGGTTGAATGTGATGCAAGTGGAGTGGGAATTGGAGCTGTCCTCATCCAAGAGAAGAAACCTGTAGCCTATTTTAGTGAAAAGCTAAGTGGTGCCAAGCTGAACTATTCTACATATGACAAAGAGTTCTATGCTCTTGTCGGAGCTCTAAGGCATTGGAGTCATTACCTGAAGCCCAAGCCTTTTGTCTTACATTCTGATCATGAGGCATTGAAGTACATAGGAGGCCAGCATAAGCTCAGTCACAGGCATGCCAAATGGGTGGAGTTCCTCCAGTCATTCACCTTTTCTAGCAAATACAAAGAAGGAAAACAAAATGTGGTGGCTAATGCATTATCTAGAAGATACACTCTGCTATCAACCATGGAGCAAAGGGTTCTTGGCTTTGAGTTCATGAAGGATATGTATCAAGAAGATCCAGACTTTGCAGAAGATTGGTTAGCACAGAAAGAGGGAACAAGAACCATTGATTCACCCTACACTCTACAAAATGGATTCCTGTTAAAAGGAAACAAGCTCTGTGTTCCCAGAGGTTCTTATAGGAGTCTATTGATCAAGGAGGTGCATGGAAGTGGCCTTGGAGGACACTTTGGGGTTCAGAAGACTGTGGACATACTGCAAGATCAGTTTTACTGGCCTAAGATGATGGGAGAAGTCCAAATAGTGCTTAGAAGGTGTGGAGTTTGTCAAAAAGCCAAGAGTTCATTTCAAGCAGGACCTTATACCCCCTTACCAGTCCCATGTAGGCCTTGGGAAGATGTAAGTATGGATTTCATAGTAGCATTGCCTAGGACAACAAGAGGGAAAGATTCTATCATGGTGGTTGTGGATAGATTCAGCAAGATGGCACATTTCATTGCCTGTAAGAAGACTGAAGATGCTGTGAGTGTGGCAGAGCTATATCTTGATGAGGTGGTGAGGTTACATGGAGTTCCAAGGACTATTGTATCTGACAGAGACACAAAGTTTATGAGCCATTTCTGGAGAACATTGTGGAAGCTGCTTAATACAAGGTTATTGTTCAGCACCTCCCATCATCCTCAAACAGATGGACAAACTGAGGTGACTAACAAGACCTTAGGAAGGATCTTGATGTGTATAGTCAGTAAATCTCTCAAAGACTGGGATTTAAAGTTGGCTCAAGCAGAGTTCTCTTTCAATAGAGCTCCATCAGCAGCCACATGCCACTCCCCCTTTGAAGTGGTCTATGGTACTAACCCCTTAATGCCTTTGAATTTGTCTAATGTGTGCAGGTCAGAGATCCATTATGATGCCAAGAAGAGGGTGGAGCAAATGCTAAAACTCCATGAATCAGTCAGAAAACAAATTGAGAAGACCAATGACCTATACAAGAAGAATGCCAAGGTTCCTAAGGTCAAGAAAGACTTTGCCCCAGAAGATTTAGTGTGGATCAACCTAAGGAAAGAAAGGTTCATTTCCAAAAGAAAGAATAAGCTAGAGCCAAGAGCAGATGGTCCTTTTCAAGTCATAGAGAAGATAGGTCCTAATGCCTACAGAATTGATCTACCAGGAGAATATGCAGTTCATGGGACATTCAATGTTGGAGATCTTAGTCCTTTCAATGAAGACTCTAAGGGAGAGGAAGACACAGGCTTGAGGTCAAGCCCTTTTCAACCTGGGCAGGCTGCAGCAAGAGCTCACCCAAGGGGCCTTAATGATCAAGCCACAAGCAAGACAAGCCTGACCCCAAGACCCCCTCAAATGGAAGCTCGAGTCACAAGGTCTAAACAACAAGCCATGGCAAGCCAACTTCAAGCCAAACCAAGCCAAGATATTGAGGAAGATAGTCCAGGGCTTGCCAAGGTCCAATTCAGTCCACATTCCCCACACAAGATAGAAACAATGCCAGTCAGAGCTCAGCAGACCAGTTAGCAAACCCAGCACCAAGGAGGTACACCAGAGCATCCCAACCACCCCCACCATGGCCTAATATCAAGCCAACCCACTAATCAACAAGTTTGTCCAGGATAATCCCTTTTAAAGTCTAGCAAAAACTCAAGTAACAAGCAGCCCAAGCTAGAGTCCAATGAACATTAAAGCAGAGAAGGTACAAGTTCAGATTGTGGCTTTCCTTTTGTTTAAGTCAACTTGTCCTCATCCAAGGCAGGTTTATCTAAGTCCTAATAAGAGTAGAGAGTCCCAAGGAGCAACAAAACATCCAGGGAAGGCAGCAAGACAACCAGAGCAACAGATTTCCATTTCAGGAAAACTCCAAAAACTGCTTTATTGCTTTTTGTTCAGTCTGTTTTGTGTCTTTGTGTCTGTATTAGTTAGTTGTTAAACTTGTCCTCTTGTGAGGTCCTTAATTAGTAGCTTTTGTAGTAGTTCAAGTCCAAAGCTGACCCTTAGATGGAATTTACATCCAAGGGTTCACATTGTATCAACCTCCCTATATAAGAAGGGTATTATGTATTGTTTTCAGTAGACTTTTATGAATGAATTAACTTTGAGAAATCCCTCAAATATTTCAAACTTGTGCTAAGAGCTGTAGTTTGAGTCAAGCCTGATACATCTTCAAGGTGTCTGATCAGTGTCTTGCTTTGTGAGTCAAGTTAAATCTGTGCCTTGCTGTGATTAGCTTGCTTGCTGTTTGAGTCTAGTTTAGGGTGTTTGTGCTTTGCTGTAACACTTTAAACCTGTCTCAGAACTAGTCTTTGAGTCCCTTATCTTGTGCCTTTCTGTAGGGGAGTTTCTCTAAGTCATATCCTTGATTTTTCAGTTGAAACAATTCACCCTCTCTAAAACAACATCCAGGTCTGGTTTGAAATGTTTCTCAGTTTGAGAAGCCTATCAAAGATTCGTTAATGTAAACCTTATTAGTTTACACTCGACCTTAGCCTTCTTCAACCGACTGGGAAACGGAACTGGAACGTCAGGTGATCCACGTTGCGTATCCTTGACAATCACGTTGTTAATCATCCGCTTGCTTAACCCCTTCGATCGAGCTTCTCGCTCATTAGGACCCATCGATCGAGTATCGATGTCAGTCGATCGATCATTCTTGGAACTCAAACTGCTCGATCGAGCAGCATCATCAGTCAAAGTACTCGATCGATCAACTGAACCTTCTCGATTGAGCTTCTGTCTTTCTGATTCACTCGATCGAGGAACAGCAACCTCTCGATCGAGTGAATTTCCCTTCAAATCATTCGATCGACTAGAATAAACTCCTCGATCGATCACAATATCAGCATCAACCTTCAAAACATTGGAATGCGCACCAGAGATATCAGCAACGGTACCAGCAGGATTGTCATAAGCGAGACCGCTTCGCAGAGTGATCATGTTTAGTGTCTCCTTGTTCTTATCGGTCTGGGACGGTAACTGGCCAGGTTGCCTAATTGATCTAGCTCCCGCCAACTGAGCAATCTGCGACTACAAGAGTTTAATGGTAGCATTTGTTGCTTGATCAGATTTGCTCAATTAGGTAGCTAAAGCTTGTATCGTCGACTTTAGCTCTCCAACTTCTGAAATTCTTCCAGATGAGGAACCAGCTTGTTGTGAAGACTGGATTTTTTGGAATCCTTGCTTATGCGGCGGTTGATAAGTCGGCTGCTGTGGTGGAGTAGTAGGATTTAGGACATTCTGGCTCGTCCATCTCAAGTTGGGATGGATATTCCCCTGATTATAGTAACCACCCCCTTGACGGTATTGTTGAAAGGAACAAACTTGCTCCTTTTCTGCAAGACAATCTACAACCGTGTGACCAGTTTCGCCACACCTTTCACAAGTGATCACTTCATCTCGCTGCAGCAAATGAACCGTCTGCTGGTTATCTGCAGCCTGCTTCTCCCATTTGTCAAGTCTGGCATTTAGTTTATCAAACTTAGCATCCAGACCGTCAAAATCAACACTAGCTACTGTCCGTGTACCACTTCGCGGATTACCATATTCAGCATAGTGGGTTGCCATCTCCTCGATCAATTTTCAACCCTTATCATCATCTATCTCCTTCTGGAATCTCCCGTTCGATGCGGCATCTAAGATAGCTCGATGATCATCATACAACCCGTTGTAAAACTGGTTACATAGAAACCACTGTTCGAACCCATGGTGAGGAACAGACCTCACTAGCGTCTTAAATCGATCCCAGGACTCATAGAGATTTTCATGAACTGTCTGCTTGAAATTTGTAATCTGACCTCTCAAAGCATTCGTTCTCTGTGGTGGAAAATACTTCTTGTAGAAGGCCAGTGCAAGTGTAGTCCAGTCAGTAATGCCAAGTTCTTCTCTATTCAGATTCTTCAACCAATCTTTGGCATTGTCGGTAAGAGAAAAAGGGAACAAGACCTGCTTGATCTTGTCTTGTGTCACCCCTTTAGAAACTGGAATAGAAGAGCAGTAATCAGCAAAAGTCTCCATATGCTTTCTCGGATCTTCCCCAGCCACACCCCTATACTTGTCTTGCTGAACAAGCTTGATATAAGACGGACAAAGATCAAAAGAAGTTCCATCTTCGTCCGTTGCAAGTTTGAATCCCTGGGGTATACATGCAGCGGTGGGCTCAGAGTGACTAGCAATGTTAGGCATCTTCGCTGGTACGGAATTCTCAACAGTCGAATCTTCCTCGAAAATAAAACTGTCGAAGACGGAGTCAGAAGTACTCAAGTCTTCCTCCTGAACAGTCTTATCTAACCCTCTCTTTTTGCGTAAGAAGGTTCTTTCGGGCTCTGGATCAGCTTCCACTAACTCGAGCCTTTGGGACCTGCGCATACACAACTATAGAGAGAAAAATAAGAACAGTCTTAAGGAATTAGAAATTCCTTAAGACGAGACAGAAATAAATAAACAGAAAATTAAATTGCCTCCCCGGCAATGGCGCCAAAATTTGATGCGAGTAGTTATACACCAAAAATAAAAGCCTAAGTCTACTAACTAAAGAAGATAGCGGAAGTAGGGTCGATCTCCACATGGAGGAAATTAACTAACTGTAATCTAAGTCTGTCAGTCACAGTCTGGGGGTTTTGATTTGGTTTTAAACTAAACTAAATAAGATTTAAGGGAAGAGAAATAAAGGTAGAGGATAACACGAAATAAATCAGATAAAGGAAAAATATGCTAGGATTCGGTCTACTGCAATATCGGCATCTACGGGTCAACTAAGTCAGTCAATCTATCAATGAGAAGGGCAATGGTTTTCTCCTCTCGGTCTCAAACCACCCTAGGGATTTTTCTAATTAACTCTCGTCCTCTTAGGAGTCACCTATCAATTCTAAGCAAGCCTTTCCCTTCCAATCTCTCGATCCAGGTCGGGGTTAACTACCTAGCTAGTCTCCTGCGTGCACTCATTCGACTAACCTCAATTATACTGCTTAGATTGATTCTCATATTCAAAATTAACTAATATACTTTATCCTATCATACCTTTATTACAGTTTTCCTCATCCTAACATATAAGGGAATTAGCTACTCATACTATTAATGATGCTAGCAATAAAGACGATTGAATATATGACATTAGACATGATATAATCGTAATTAACAAGCATAAAGAACAATAACGCAGCAATTAAGAAAGGTAAAACAGTAATTAAAACTAGAACAAAGATTAAGAATAAAGGAGAGAAAAGAGTTTACAATCTTAGCAAATCCGGCGTAAAGAACAAATCCGCGTCGATAATAAACCCGAATGTAAACTTAAAGATTAAGAAAGTTCAGAAACTAATGGTGAATGATAAGTGTCTACTAAGTAGTCGATTCTTCTCATTAATGACGAACTAAGAGTCTTATATAATGCATAACACGACTTCTAACCTAATTAGTCTACGGACTTAAGGCCCGTGACAGATTTCACTCGATCGAGGGAAATTCCCCTTCGATCGAGGCCTTTATTCGAGAATATCAGTCGATCGAGGACTTCATCCTCTCGATCGACCAATTCTTCAACAGCTACCCCTCGATCGAGCAGATGACAGCTCGATCGAGGTCTTCTCTAACAACAAATCCTCTCGATCGAGTAAAGAGTCACTCGATCGAGTCTTCTTCATCAGTACTCCCCTCGATCGACCAAAGATATGGTCGATCGAGGTCCTCTGGCCTAGCATATAGTGTTGGTCGTGGCTTTGGACTTGATTGTGAGCGGTTTCACGCTTTCCCCATTGAAATACACGTAAAATCATCAAATAAAATAAAAAGGGAAATTTAAAGATAATAATAATAAAGTATTATAAAGAATAAAATAATAAGAACTAAAATGGGAAATTAGTAGCGGTACAACTGTCACGTAACCTAGAATTTAATCCGACTTTGAGACGATAATCTAAAAACGCTTTCATCGTCAAACGGTAAAAGAATTTATAATAAAATATATTCCTCAAATTTATTTTAATAAGAGAAGAACATTATATATATATATACATTTAACCCTAGTGTCGATATTAGGAGTCTCAAATTATATCGTCACGCTTCGTTTTCCGTGTCGCGGAAACCCGACACAACACTAAACGAAATCCTAACCACATCTAGCCTAGATACCTAGTAACCACCCTATAACCACCCTACATGCCAAGGAACCAATGCATGTTGAAGCATGCCCCTCTCTTGTCTACTTGGGAGCCGTTTATTCCCTTCCCCATATCCCTCTTTTTGTCTTTCCAAAACCTTCACTCCAACACTCAATAAACCCTATAACTCAAGCTCCCACCAGAATTATTAGCTCACTCAAACACTATCAACACAAAAATAAAAGAGAAGAGAGATAGAGAGAAGAAGAAGAAGAAGAAGAAGAAGAAGAAGAAGAAGAAGAAGAAGAAGAAGAAGAAGAAGAAGGAGAAGCTAGGAGGAGGATCTTGCCTATACACTAAGATCTTCACCTTGTAAGGACTAAAATACTAACTCTTAGCATTTCATTCTCATTCAACACTTAATCTTGAGTAAAAAAAACCCGTAAACGAACTATAAGAGTCTTCATACATGCATGCAAGAACCTATACACAAACAATCATCAAAGTGTCAAATCCGGAGGTTGATAATTAACAGAATAAAAATCCAACTTAGACTTGTGTTATTGCTATGAAATACATATATGTCGTAGGTCTTCCTGTCTTTGATAAGTGTACAAAATTTTGTCATAATCCCTTGAGTAGTTTGCAAATGAAAAATCATACAATAAGAACATGATTCTGGACAATCAAATCTGCTAGTCCCAATGTTTGTGTCTTAAAAAGTAACTTAAATGATTAATGAGGACGAACCCTTTTACCAAACTGAACTTCAATGAATATAGAGTATATTAGGCCCTGGAATCAACTCATTTGAATTTATAATCTTTGTAATATACTTAAAAACATTTTGTGACTCATATTCTGACCACTAGTTAAAGATCCGACCAATAGTACATGTTAAACCTATTTTTGGCTAACATGGTATAAACATAAAAGTTGGTAGACTAAATACTAGACCTATTGGAGTTGGTTTCGTCCAAGAATATTGAGTATTTGATGTTATATGATTTTTTTAACACAAAATGACAATCTGGAAATCTGATAAAATATTGTTCTTTAGATTGATAGTTGAGAATCTACCATTTTCGAATAGACCACTAGTAAATAAAGTTATACTAAATATAAATTCTTGATATTTGACTATGATAAACTTTAATGAAAGAAATGCATGTTGGCCTTTTGAAAACCGATATTTCGACTATTTAAACACCCGAACCAGCCCAAAACTTTCTGTGACTCGGAAACCGTCATGTTTTACTAAACAGAAATTTCAGAGGCCTTAGAGTCGTTTTTGGACTGTTAGTATTTGACACTTAAAGTTGTAAGACATCTTAAAGAATCCAACCTAACTGGTATTTCCCCAAAAAGTTAAGTAATGAAGGAGTTATGACGTTTTTAAGTCACTGTTCAGAATCTGTAAAACCGTAAAGTATGTATGAGATAATGAACTTGTATAAACCAAGTGTATAAGCTATAACTTGTTAAACTAAAAGCACCAACGTGATAAAATACTCTTAAATATTCTGACCATGAACTTAGCTTGCTTTCTTAAGAATAAAACTCGGAACAAAACGTTCAAAATGGAAACATAACAAAAACCGAGTAAAATACATAAAACTATTTGAACTAGTTAAGGACCGACTTGAATAATTTAGTAACGAGTACTTTATGTATATTGTAGACTCGGGATTTGTAGAAGAGGAACTTTAAATCTAGACCAGCTCATAAGGTAAGGGAAACGCTTGTCCATACACTTTTCTTGAACTATTGAGTTTCGTTTCAAATGTTATATTGTGTATAATGTTTATAATGGTTGTTATTATAAGTTTGGATTATTGTGATGAAATATTGAAAAATGATTGATGTTATTCCATCCCTTGAAATGTTGATATATAATAAAGGACTCATAACTTTTAAGAGTTTGAAAACCAAAACCATTTGATCTTTTGTACAAGTTATGGAGATGGTTAATCTCAAGAAATGGATTTAATTGTTTGGAAATGGTTTT
>JAIUZE010001524.1:0-16381 GCA_022085475.1 Heliosperma pusillum | reverse complement strand
GAACTCCTTCTTGTTGTTCTTGAGCTAATAATATGGATGAACAAGAAATCTCCAAACTAGAAGACCTCCTTCAAGTTGCACCAAGATGACACCAAATAATCTACCCTTATTATTAACTAGATAATAAGATAGATTATATACTACTAATATTAGACTATATTACTACACTAGTAATACTTAGGAAATATTAGTATATGAGAGTATTTAGTGAGAGGAAGAATTTTAGAGAGAAGTAAACAAATTGCACAAAATCAAGTAAGTAGAAAAATGAACACAAATGCTCATTTTAAAGGCCATTTGGCCGGATCATGTAGTCCACATTTGGACTATTATTTTGTTCAATTTGATCACATGCATTAGAGTGGAGTGTTGTAGAAAAGATGATGATTGTTTTATACTTGTTATGTCACTTTCAAATGCTAACTAAAGAGTTACAACAAGAACAACAATCATCACCTTTCTAACTACATCATAACCGGCCATGTTGGCCTAGTTGGATCCATTTTGATTTTTGATATTTGTCTCACAAATACTTATTGATCATATGGTTAATTATCTTGTATAATTAAGTGTTAATTTGATCATATAACAATTATATGACTCAATTAAATAATATGTACTTAACATTTTAAGTAATATTTTACCATTATATCAATATATAATGGGTTTCAGTATGCTTAGTTAATTTATTTTACAACTCCTTGTAAATATAATTAACTAATTACCTCTATCTCAAACCTCGACTAATTTAGTAATTTAACGATTAATTACTAAGTTAAATCTTATTTAATCGTATTAAAATAAAATATAAATTTATTAGTCAATTATCGCATAATTGAAAAATAAGTTTAATCGAATTTGAGTTCTTAACTCAATTCTAACAATTAACTCTCGTACATATCGAATATATGTAATGTACTAATTAACTGTATCGTATACAAATAATTAGTTACTATTTGGATTTCATCCTTTAGGTGTGACCGAAAGGGATCAGTTGATCACCGCCGTCAAACGACAATAACGTCAAACTCTAGTCAGCAAACCGTTATTGATTTACGTTAATCAACTGACTAATCATATATATAGTCAATAATTATCCCAATTATATTCCATAATAAGATTTATTATGTGGCGCACTATGTGGAGGACACCTACTCCAAACAATCTCACTTGTTTTCACCACAATGTGTGCGCACGGATTCTCTTGTCTCTTTTTCACACTTTAACTCCCACTCAACGCCAAGGGTGTCTTTCAGTCGCACCTGCGATTGACAATATCTAGAGTGGTTTTCTCGGTAGGGAGAGTAACTGTCTGACCGGAAAATCTACCATAGATCTCTTTCCGAGCGTGGCCACGCATTTACAGTAACTTCTCCTCGAGTGGTCTAAAGATGTTTTTACCCAACGTGGGTGGACAATTCCTGTTGATCCATCTACTCCGTATGATGCAGATCACCATGATCCAGAAAATGTCCATCGGCCTCCTTTTACGGCACGACCTAGAACATCAACCAAAACCAATCGGAAACTGCACCGACTCAGATAGACGGTAGCCAGTCAAAAGAATCGACTTATAGGAATAAGATAGAAGACCCTGCCACGACCAGGCATCAAATAATTGATTTAAGGGTCTCTACAATGTCACTGTCCGAAAGAGTGTCATACAGTCTGTCTATGTAAACGACCAGTCATCTCCATGACCCCATGGTGCTGAACCAACCATCGATCGACTTACAATCTAGTCATTTCGAGACGTCACATCATTGAGTGACTAGGGACAAAATACTAAGTTCATCCTGTTCACTTGAATTGGGGTCAACCTTTCTTTCAACCAATTCGGATAAACAAATATTAAAATTAGTCAAACTAAAGTAAAGGATTTTTAATGAACACTCAACAATGAATGCCGCAATTATCAAATATTGGGAAAAATTGATACGCTATCAATAATTTCATATCTTATAATCTTTAGCAATTCAGGTACATATTTCAATCCCCATTGAAATGACATGACTATCATGTCCAGCCTGCAAAAAGCATGGCTAATGGATTAGCAATGCTTGCATTTTTCCCATCGTTCTGATTGCTATTTCTCTTTGTCTACGTAATCTCATATTACATAAAACTTTCTGAGTACGTGTCTAGGTTTGAATCTAGACTTAGGACTTTTGGCCTAAAATTAGCTCCCACTGTTTTACCAGTATCATGGGATAGGATATACAACTATAGGAACTACTTCTAGTCCCTCCAATATTGTCGAATCCAAGCTACTTTCATATGCATCATCATATGATGCAATGTACTCTATTTCCGTTGTGAAATCCGCAATGATAAATTGTCTGGAACACTTCCAGCGGATACATGACATTTATATTTGAAAATGTCACTCCTACTTGGAACCTTTCCAATAGTTTTTTTTTCTGCTTGGAACTCTTCCAACAGATAAATCTTCTATAAAACACAGCCAGTTCGTGATTTCAAATCACTTTGATCAGTTTGGAAACTGAAGTCTGTGTAAACTCTTACACACAACTCACTATAAACTCCAAACAAATGGAACATATCTTTAGTCCTTCGCAAGTACTTAAGGATGTTCTGTATGGCTATCAAGTGACTCTCACTTGGATTTGATTGCAAATGATTCGTCATACTCAAAGCATGCGAAATGTTGGATTGAGTATACATCACAGCGTATATAACGGATCCCGCAGCGGAAGCAAAAAAGGAATCAATTATCATGTGTTCAACTTCCTTGAACTAGTCAAAGATCTTATCAATATAAGAGTTTTGACTCAACACTAATATCCTTTTAGATTTATCTCCATAAATCCAGATATCTAAAAGATGTATTCTACTTCTCCAAAATCTTCCATCATCTAAAATGATCAATATGGCTCCACATATAAGACTAATGAAAACCAAATAACTCCCACTAAACTTCATGTATTCAACATAATTCTTCGAGATGTCGAGAAATATTTTATTACATGATTGACACACTAGTTCCAACTCTTTAGTGCTTACTTAAGACATCCTCTTAAGCTTGCAAAGTTAACTTAGGATAGTTAGGATCTACAAACCCACAGGTGAATATAAAATATACAACCTCTTCTAGAATCGTATTCAAGAAGGTGGTCCTTGAGGTCCAATTGACATCATACTATTATGATATGCTGTAATCGCTAAGTATATTCGAATGGATCAAAGAATTAAGGTTAGTGCAAAACTCTTTGCGTACCCATTTATCTTTGAAAACATTGTAATGTTCATCCATCCAAAATTCGATCTTAAAAAATCAATTTACATTGAAGAGGTCGTACTTTTTCAAGTAAAATTTACCAGGTCATATACCTGACCATCATGCATGGAGTCCATTACAAATCGCATGACTCTAAGCCATAGCAAGAAGTTGGGATTAGAAACAGTCTTTTATAAGTCGCGGATTAGAATTCATCACTATTAAGGAGTGATAAAATTTCACCTGACCTCTTAGCTTCCGAAGAAACTACTATTAAACAAGCAATGAGGAAACTTTTTCCGGACCATATGCTCAGTTTGTGGCTCTTGAAACATTTTCTCCCACTCTGTCTTATCAAGAAATAATCGTATTTTTATTGAAAGACAGCATCACGAGTCACAAACGCTTTGTTCTCGTGGTCAATGTAGGATTATTGAGCACTTGTTTCATTCGGATAACTTATAAATGAGGTACGCTACCTATCCATATCGTATATGAAATAAAATCCGACTGTTATAAATGTGCTTTGATATGGTGGGAAAAAAATAGCAGACAAAAATATTAAGATCCCAAGGTTAGTCAAATGGCTCAGTTTGACTTGACAAAGACAAAACCATATCGTATAAGGTTCTGTTTCTCTATGCAACAACACTTTATCTCATAATGTGTGTTAGAGAAGTTAACTCGTGAAACTATTTCACAATACTTTTGGTGAAAATCAAAGTCAATACTTAGATATTTATAGTTACGATTTAGTCGTAAGTCCTTGATCTAATGCTCTTAGTGGTTAACTACTTCACATTGAAGCTCTTTGAACTTTTCAAAGATTTCTCTTAGCACCTCATTAAGTAGAATAAAACATAATATCTACTTAAATCGTCGGTAAATCAAGTGAAGTAATCATTACCATCTCTGGTTGTGTTTGTTATTGGACCACACATATTCTAATGTAATAGGGCCAATAACTCACTAGTTCGATTTCCTTTTAAATAAAAAGGGCACAAATCATCTTGCCTTGAATACAAGATTCACACGCACCATAAGATTCAAAATCAGATGGTTTAGGGATAGTTGTCAATACTAGCCTCTTAATGTGCTTACACAATCCAGAATTAAGATTAGATAAGGGTCACCAATTTTGAGCCTTTACAATCTATATGACAAGTAATTACTAGTTTAGGTCAAGAATATAATTACCTTTGATTGGTATGGGATAACCATTGACCAAGTACAGGCATAATAAGATACAACGTTTGTTCTATTCAAAAAAATGAAACAGTTGTGTCGTACACAAAAGTGGATACTATATTCTTTATTTAGAGGTTATGTACATAATAACGTTTATTAAAGTATACCTTTAAATCCAAAACTAGATTGATTACATTATAACTTTTATATGTCTCTATAGAAATAAAACTACAATAGTTATATTTCCCTTGTAGGTCGACATTTAATAATGGTTAGTCGTCGCACGAATCATTATTACATGTATTGAATACATTGATGAAAACCATAATGGGTATCTAATACCCAAAAATTGCATTTAGCAAAATAAATGTCGATCATATAGATATTATGGGTGAAAATAGTACACCAAATTTCTAACTCTTTAGAAAACTTGGGGCAAATTCTTTTCTTGTGTCCTACACTGTAAGAATAGAATCATTAAAGGTTGGGTTTGACACCTTGCTTGGGTTTTGACTTTACTATTCAAAATAGTCTTGCCTTTTTCCCTTGCCTTGTGCCAAACTCGTGCCAACCTACTCTTGAACCTCGTCTTAACAATTAAGAATATATACATCATTCTTAGAGCTCCCACTCACTTTTATGAATCTCAACCTAGACAAGTAGATTAGATTTATAATGAAGATAACTCTTTATTTCATTCATGGTTTTACCTTCAAAAAGGAAAAACCTTTCATAAAATGACTACGGTATTTGGTTATTCACGATTTCAAATAAATCGATTAACCTAGTCATCCCAACTGATTTGGCATCTACTGAGATAAGGCTCGATAAGGAGCATTATGACGACATACCAAAAATAAAAATATATTCGTTGGAGCGAAAAGATTGATGTACCATTGTTATGAGAAGACGTCACTAAAAATCAATATGTTTTTGACTAAGTGTGACTTATTCATTTACTCTTCATAAGAGACATTTGTAATGGTGAATATGAGGATCAAAAGATAAAATTCATTTTGTCTTTAGCTACGGTGGTTTAAACGGAGATCGCAATCAATATACTACCGTATAAAATAATGGAAACCTTTTCCACGATTGAACGGATTTATAAGTTCATAGAAGGATAAAATATTTGTCATTTGCGCGAATAAATATGAACGGAAAATAAACATTCATTGCTTAAATATAATTTACTTGTAAAACAATTTTAACAAGTCACTCATATAATGACCCCTCACGAAATTGTATAAGTGATTCCAAGACCCATCTTTAGATAAAAATAGTCATCGCATGCTACCTTTATCTAAAAAATGGTAAGTCAATACTTGACTAATTCTACACTTAGAACTCTTGGTTGACGGATTTCAACTAAATCCATCTCCTAGTCCCAAGATAACGCTTATCTCGTTGAGTCCAATCCAATTTTGGCTTGTGATCGCATCACCCTACTTACCCGAGGTAAAAAGCGACCCACGAGCGTGGTAGCCCTAATGAACACGGGGCTCATAGGTGCTTCAATTGGTAAGGCTAAATCTCAATTTTTTTAAGTTATGTGAGAGGTCTTGTCAATTTTGTTATTAATTCCCTATAATCGAACTAAGTCGGTGAATATTGAATAACTTTGAATTGACAATCGAGAAATAAAGATGCATGTTGGCGATTTTGGCATGATCGAAAAAAATAAAGCAAGCAATTAATAAATCCTAGTATGGCCACCTAGCTAATCTAATTAACTAGAAGATTACAAAATCGGAAACCAACTCCTTGGCCCCTTGCCTCTTCATGGCACCGTCTTTTGGAAAACTGACTTCGGGAATCTCGGTCTTCATAATAATTAATTACAAAAAGATATAAATAAAATTCCTATTATACATTTGATCTAAAATGAAATTAAATTATTACAAACGGCGATACGAGATCGCAAATAAAATTACAACCGAATCGGTATTCCCTTACATTACGGGTAATACCGATTAAAAATAATCTAGGCCATACTAGGTACAACTTGCATTAAAAAATTAAATAAATGACATTCATTCATTCAAAAATAACAACATAAATAAAATGCTGAAAAAATCATGCCAAAATCGCCTTTGATACTTATCATGCTCATTCTAGCTCGGTTTTATGGATTTTATCGATTTTTAACCATTAAAAATCAATAATCAACACTTAAATCGTATTTAAGCTCAAACTAATTATCTAAACTGATTTAGAACTCAAAATTAGTCCCCACTAACTTTGTTTGTATTTAATTAGTTCGAATTGATCGTATTTGCTAAATATAGAGGATTAATCATAACATTTATGAAATAAACCCAAAATAAAATATAAAACTCATAAAAATTTGAAACCAAAAATTTTGTACATTCTGGAACATTTCCAGGAACTCTAAAAAACAGAAACATTTGCCCAAAAATTTTGAATAAATTTTATGAACAAATAAATTAATATTCAACGGTTTTATCAAATAAAAACCATTAAATATAGTAAAATAGTGAAAAAAATTATAAAATTTCACCAAGATGATATAAATCAGATTATAAAATGTACCAAAAATTTTCAAGACCATAAAAGGACGTTTCAATTTTATGATCATAATAATCTCACTATATTGACTTTTAGCTTATAAAAATCAATCATCATGCAAAACTTAATTAAAAGTCACGAAATTTTACATACAGTATGTACAACATTCATGTGAGATCATATCAAAACTTCATGGCCAGAATCAACATGCAATTATTTTTAGTTAACTTTTAACATAAAATATGCATATTAACATGATTTAAAGGCCATAAATCAAAATAAATAGCAAATTAATCCCTAAAATCACCAAATTTGACCACAACCATTTTGAGGTCAGTAGGTATGCATGCAAATCAAAAATTATTTGTAAACCAACTTTTGAACACAAATTTTTAATTTTATTCAAGTTATCGTATAACTCGATTTTAATGCCTAAAATCGACATGCATGTAACAATTGAGTTCTGATACCACATGAAAGTCCTAGACCTTTAATTAGACTCCTCTAATTAGATCATTAAATTACATTAACTTAATGATTTAGGATCTAGTTATCATGCATGCAAATATAAAAGCATAAAAGAAAAGATAAGACGAAAACATCCTTACATGGGGTATTTTCGGTTCAATATGGGCACAATAAGACCTCCTTCTTATTGTTCTTGAGCATGAAATTAATGGATGATCCTCCATAAAACAACCTCCAAAGTAGAAGGTCTCCTTCTTGTTGCACCCAAGATTAAACCCAAATAATCTTACCTTATTATTAACTAGATAATAAGTAAGACATAATACTACTAATATTTGTATATTACTACTCTAGTAATATGTATGAATATTAGTTTGCATGTGACTTTTAGAGAGAAGTTGGAGGTTTTAGAAAGAAGAAGAAAATAAGCATAATGAAGTAGTCAAAAATTGAACAACTTTTGCTCTATTTAAGGCCAATATGGCCGGTCCTCATAAGCTCCAAGAGGGCTCCATTTTGCTCATTTTATTCTTTGTGTAAGATGGTAGAGTGTAGGATTGATTATAATCATGTTCATGTCATAACTTGTCATAATCAACATGTTGTAGTATGATACAAGTAATGAACAATCATCATTGTGTTTTTTCCACTACAATTTCGGTCGACATGGTGAAATGTAGTCCATTTTGATTTTTGATATTTGTCCCACAAATACTTATAATCATATGTTTAATTATCTTGTATAATTAAGTGTCAATTTGATCATATAACAATTATATGACTCAAATTAATAAATAATATGTACTTAACTTTTAAGTAATATTTTACCATTATATCAATATATAATGGGTCCCACAATGGCCAGTTAATTTATTTTACAACTCCTTGTAAATATAATTAACTAATTACCTCTACATCAAAATATATGCATAACCTCAACTAATTTAATGAATTAACGATTAATCACTAAATTAAATCTTATTTAATCGTATTAAAATAAAACGTAAAATTTATTCAGTCAGTTATCGTATAATTGACTAATAAACTTAAGTGGAATGAGTTCCTAACTCAATTTTCAATAAATAACTCTCATAACTAAACGTACATATCAAATATATGTAATTCTCTAATTAAACTGTATCGCATACAAATAATTAGTATTCTATTTGGGTCTCATCCTATAGGTGTGACCTAAAGGGATCAGTTGATTACCGCCGTCATACGACAATAACGTCAAACTCTAGTCAGCCAAGCGTTACCGATTTACGTTAATCAATTGACGTGGAGTATCAAAATATACTAATCATGCCACGTATATTCCAAATGAGATTTATTATATTAATGCACTATTGTGGAGGACACTTACTCCAACAATCTCCCACTTGTCCGATACAAGTTGTGCATGTAGCAACACTATTGCGGAGGACTCCTCCTCCTACAATTTCTCCCACTTGTCTCGACAAGTTGTGTGTTACCGATTCTCTTGTCTCTTTTGCGTCACATCCTCCCACTCATTGCAAGGTGTCTTACAGGTCGCACTTGCAATTGAAGTTATAAATAGAGTGGTTTTCTCGATCTGGGAGAGTAACTGTCTGACCGGAAAATCTACTAGAGATCTCTTCGAGCGTGGCCACGCATTTCTAGTTACTACTCCTCGAGTGGCCCGAAGATGTTAATACCCAACGTGGGTGGACAATTCCTGTTGACCCATCTTACACTGTATGATGCAGATCACCATGACCCAGAAGATGTCCATCGGCCTCCTTTCACGGCACGACCTAGGACAAAAACCAAAGTAAATCGGAAACTACACCGACTCAGGTAAATGGTCGCCAGTCTATAGAATCGACTCATAGGAATAAAATAGAAATCCCCGCCACGACCAGGCTTCAACAATTTTTGTTGGACCAATTTCATAGTTTTGATAATGACATGTGTTTACGTGATAATATGTTTTACTCGATATATCATATGCGTGTAATTGTGTGCTTTAGTCTTATTATAGCTAGCAAAAATTATGAGAAGAAAGATCAACGTTAGGCATAACTTTGATAAAGTCTGTGAGACAAAGTTATAACAACTTCACGAATAACTTTGGAAGTGAACATGGAAGTTATAGCTAACCAGGCATAACTTTAAAGAAAATCGCTTCAAACAAGATCTACATCAAACTACACAAGACTCGAGATGGAGGGTCTTTGTGATCAAGATGAAGAGATGATCCGTATACTGAAGATTTTTGTGAAGATTAGATAGTATAGGTCGTCATTCGGTAACTATTCCATTCGAGAGATTTTATGTTCAAAAGTTATAGCTTTAGTCTATGACTTTGGATGATAAAATATTGATGCATGATTTGGAAATAAAATGTTTTGAAATGTTTTCAAAAGTGAAAGAGTATTTTTATATTTATCAATTATTTTAATAGAGAATATATTTATGAGATTCTATTGGTTAGTAATACAACTTATGGGTTGTCATGCTACCTAGGGTTTCTAATATATTCTATCTCAATTTGTTGTTAACCTAATTAGCCCACCTAGTGGTTGAGCCATCTAGGGTTTCGTGAAACCTAGTTTGTGCCACCTAGGGATTCGTGCTCCTAGGGTTTCGTGAGCTAGGAATCCGGCCTCCATAGGTTGTTTCCTTAGTTTACCTAATCTAGGATTCTACTATATCTTTACAACAATATTTTGAGATATTAAGATAAATATATTTCTATAAGATAAACCAAATAATATTTTGAGGTAAAGATATTTCTAAAAGATAAGCAAATATTATTTTATGATAAGATAAGTATCTTTATTAAATATTATACTAGGGTTTTAGATCTACTATGATTCTTCTACTAAAAATACTCATTCACATACAATTTGTAAAATACATGAAATACACATACATTCACACGGCTATTTATTTTACTTGTGTTGATTTTCCAAAATCGTTTTAAAGCCAACCTTTGAGCAAATATTTATTATTTTTAGAGTTTGTTTTTAAAAGAGTCGTGCATCAATTATTATCAATCGCTTGAGTGAAATACGTTATTGGATAATAGTACATCATTATAAGCTTACAATTCTTTAACGGGAATTTGTGTGAGTTATATTGTACTTTCTTATTAGCGTAAGATAGTATAGAGTATTTAGCGATACTCACCTTGAGTTATAATCATAGTGTTGATTATACGAGTGGGTTGGTAATTTTTGTAATCCGTAGAAAGGTACTAAAAATTATTAATCGAGAATAGTGGACGTAGGTTTCAACGTGTGAAACTGAACCACTTCAAAAATCGTGTGCCTCTCTCTTATCTCTTTACTTTTCGTTATTTCGTTATTCGCGCTTACTTTGATTAATTAATTAGTTTATTTTAATTCATAAGATCAAATAATTAATTACATATCATATAAATCGAAAAAGTGGGGCTAGTTTTTAATACTCAATTCACCCCCCCCCCCCCCTCTTTCGTATTCGATCAATAGACTCTACAATTGGTATCAGAGACTCGTGCTCTTGTTTGCCTTACAGAAATGAGTGTTATCCATTTATCCTTTTATTTTTATTTATTTTCCGCTGCATTTAATTCTATTTTAATGGATTCCAAACATCTGAAGTGTCCCGTATTCGATGGGAAGAACTACAGTCTATGGAAAAATATGATGACCTATTTCATAAAGGGTAACGATTGGGAGTGTTGGCTAATCATTAAGAATGGTCCTAATAAGATCATGCTTGGAACGGCCACTGGCACTTCTATCAAAAAGAAAGAAGATGACTATGTTGAGGCAGATTATAAGAAAGCTGAGAAAAATTCAAAGGCTATTAGTCTGTTGCAAAACGGCATGACCCATACTGAATTTGATCGTTTCTCATCTAGTTCTACTGCCAAGGAAATATGGGATGGTCTTGAGTTAGCTTATGAGGGGACAACTGTTGTCAAAAAGCAACGTATTGCATTACTTATGCGAAAATACGAACTGTTCTCCATGGAACAAAATGAATCGCTTGACAGCATGTCCACTCGCTTCTCCAGTATCATTAATGAATTGAAACATCTTGGAAAAACTTTTGACTCCGAGGAAATTGCCAGGAAGATCCTTAGAAGTCTATCTAAACGATGGAGACCTAAGGTGACGGTAATTGAGGAATGTAAAGACCTATCTGACCTATCTTATCAAGAGCTACTTGGAACCCTAATGGCTCATGAGATTACTCTTGATGAAGATGCGGCAAATGATAGTAATAACAAGAAGGTGGCTTTACAGGCCGAATCTAGTGAAAGACAAGATTCGGATCTTGAAGATGAAACAGTGTTATTTGCTCGACGTTTTAAGAAAAAGTTCTTTAATAAACCACAAGGGAAAACGTTTAACAACAACACCAACAAATCTTACAAGAGGCCAATTGAGTCAAAAGGGTCTCTTTCTAGTCATGGTTGCTTCAAATGTGGGGATAATGATCACATGATCAAAGATTGCCCCACATGGAAGAAAATCAAAGACAAAAATCAACGAGACAAAACCAAGAAAGAATTCAAGCAAGTAATGATGGCTTATTGCTAGGGAGATCTCGACACAGAAGACGACGAGTCAGAGGAAGAGGAAGTCGCCAACTTGTGTCTAAGCAACGTCAGTCTTGACCTAATTTCTGACAGTGACAATGAAAGCAAATCCGAGATGTGTCTTGTTGGAACCTCAGATTCAGAACCAGATTCAGAAGATGATGAAGAGGTTAGTCATCTTAAACTTAAAAAGCAAGTTAAGAATTTATCTAAGTCTTTAATTAAGTATTTTGAAGAAGCCTTAGATCATTGTCATGAGCAGAGTCTTGAATTAAAAGATCTTAAAGAACAAATTCTTGACATTGCTGAGGAAAACCAAATTCTTAAGGCCAAAGCTAAAAAGCTCAAGTCTAAAGTTATGGCAACTTTAGCTATAACTTCAGACAAGATAAATGTTGAGAAAGAAGCTCTTGAGTCTAAAGCTATAGCTAATGAAGCTATAATCTCAGAGTTGAAGCTCAACATTAAACATCTTCAAGCCAAAGCTGTAGCTAATGAAGCTATAACTTTAGAATTGAAAAAAGTCAATGAGCTTTTACAATCTGAAGCTAAGGCAAAGAAAGTTGTTATCCTTGATCACGAGAAAGTAAACTCTTTTCTTTCTCAGCAATTGAAAGATTTGAAGGCTGAATTCTCCCAAGCCAAAAGTCAACATAATGAGGAGAAACTTATCTTGAACAAACGTTTCAATGATTTTCGTGAAAATTTCAAAAAGAACAATCCCTCCAAAGACTCGAATGTAGATCATTCGTCGTGTGAAAAAGAAATTCAGTCTTTGAAGGAGTTGCTCATACATGCACGAAAAGTTCATGATAAGTGGGAAGGAAGTCAAAAGGTCTTAGACTTCCTTACCAAACAGTCTAACAATAACATGAAGATGGGTCTAGGTCATGAATGTTATAGTCGTAGAGACCATGATAAGTGCAAATCCACTCCTTCTGATCGTGATTTTAGAAGAAGGAAGTACGTCAATCTTTCAGAATATCTGATTTGCAATTATTGTGGTCACAACGGTCATGTTAAAGATAATTGTGTTAAATATGTTAATGACAATAAAAATCAAACTGATTTTGTGAAAGAACATGACGTGTCTAGTGTTAATGAGTCCGAATCTGATCCTCAACGTGATGAGGTTAGAAATAATGAGTTTAGATGGTTTTACGACATGGCTTTCGATTACACATCTGTACCTTCAAAATCTAAACCTAATGTGAATCAGAAGCAGTCATTTAAACCTAATGTGCGTCACAACAATAACAAACAATATAATAAACCTAGCAAACCCTATCCTAAAAAGAAAAGAATTGTTAAACAGGTATGGGTTAGGAAGGATCAAATATATAGAGTCACTAACCACAAAGGACCCAACTTAGCGTGGGTACCTAAAAGTTGTATTTGATTCTCTTGCAGGTATTAGTGAAAGAAAATAATCTATGGTATCTCGACAGTGGATGTTCGAGACACATGACTGGAAACAAGAATCTTTTTCTTTCACTAGAGCCCTTCAACGGTGGCAAGGTCACCTTTGGAGACAACAAGAAGGGCAACATAATTGGTGTAGGTAAAATTGGTATATCTTCTCCACATGCTATTACTTGTAAAACAATTTTAACCAAGTCACTCATATAATGACCCCTCACGAAATTATATAAGTGATTCCAAGACCCATCATTAGACAAAAATAGTCATCGTATGCTACCTTTTTCTAAAAATGGTAAGTCATTACTTGACTAATTCTACACTTAGAGCTCTTGGTTGACGGATTTCAACTAAATCCATCTCCTAGTCCCAAGATAACGCCTATCTCGTTGAGTCCAATTCAATTTTGGCTTGTGATCGCATCACCCTACTTACCCGAGGTAAAAAGGGACCCACGAGCGTGGTAGCCCTAATGAACACGGGGCTCATAGGTGCTTCAATTGGTAAGGCTAAATCTCAATTTTTTTAAGTTATGTGAGAGGTCTTGTCAATTTTGTTATTAATTCCCTATAAGCGAACTAAGTCGGTGAATATTGAATAACTTTGAATTGACAATCGAGAAATAAAGATGCATGTTGGCGATTTTGGCATGAGCGAAAGAATAACAAGCCATCAATAAATCCTATAATGGGCCACTAGCTAATCTAACTTAACTAGAAGATAAAAAACTCGGAAAACCAACTCCTTGGCCCTTGCCGCTTCATGGCAGCCGTCTTTTGGAACACCGACTCGGGAATCTCCGTCTCATAATATAATTTACAAAAAGATATTAAATAAAATCCTATTTACATTTGATTCTAAAATGAATTAAAATAATTACAAACGGCGATAGAGATGCAAATAAAATTACAACCGAATCGGTATTCCCTTACATTACGGGTAATACCGATTAAAATAATCTAGGCCATACTAGGTACAACTTGCATTAAAAATTAAATAAATGACATTCATTCATTCAACAATGACAACATAAATCAAATGCTGTAAAAATCATACCAAAATCGCCCTTAATACTTATCATGCTCATTCTAGCTCGGTTTTATGGATTTTATCGATTTTTAACCATTAAAAATCACTAATCAACACTTAAATCGTATTTAAGCTCAAACTAATTATCTAAACTGATTTAGAACTCAAAATTAGTCCCCACTAACTTTGTTTGTTTTTAATTAGTTCGAATTGATCGTATTTGCTAAACATAGAGGTTTAATCATAACATTTATGAAATAAACCCAAAATAAAATATAAAAATCATAAAAATTTGAAACAAAAAATTTTGTACAATCTGGAACATTTCCAGGAACTCTAAAAAACAGAAACATTTGCCCAAAAAATTTGAATAAATTTATGAACAAATAACTTAATATTCAACGGTTTTCTCAAATAAAAACCATTAAATATAGTAAAATAGTGAAAAAAATTATAAAATTTCACCAAGATGATATAAATCAGATTATAAAATGTACCAAAAATTTTCAAGACCATAAAAGGACGTTTCAATTTTATGATCATAATAATCTCACTTGATTGACTTTTATCTTATAAAAATCAATCATCATGCAAGACTTAACTAAAAGTCACGAAATTTTACATACAGTATATACGACATGCATGTGAGGTCATATCAAAATTTCATGGCCAGAATCAACATGCAACTATTTTTAGTTAACTTTTAACATAAAATATGCATATTAACATGATTTAAAGACCATAAATCAAAATAAATAGCAAATTAATCCATAAAATCACCAAATTTGACCACAGCCATTTTGAGGTCAGTAGGTATGCATGCAAATCAAAAATTTCGTGCAAACCAATTTTTAACACAAATTTTCAATTTTACCCAAGTTATCGTATAACTCGATTTTAATGCCTAAAATCGACATGCATGTAACAATTGAGCTCTGATACCACATGAAAGTCCTAGACCTTTAATTAGACTACTCTAATTAATTCATTAAATTACATTAAGTTAATGATTTAGGATCTAGTTATCATGCATGCAAATATAAAAGCATAAAAGAAAAGATAAGACCAAAACATCCTTACATTGGGATTTTTCGGTTCAATATTGGCACAATAAGAGGTTTTAGTGCTTTCAGGATTGATGCCAAATCGCCCATATAATGAGTTCATTGTTCTTGAGCATGAAATTAATGGATGATCCTCCATAAAACAACCTCCAAAGTAGAAGGTCTCCTTCTTGTTGCACCCAAGATTAAACCCAAATAATCTTACCTTATTATTAACTAGATAATAAGTAAGACATAATACTACTAATATTTGTATATTACTACTCTAGTAATATGTATGAATATTAGTTTGCATGTGAGTTTTAGAGAGAAGTTGGAGGTTGTATAAAGAAGAAGAAAATAAGCATAAATGAAGTAGTCAAACATTGAACAACTTTTTGCTCTATTTAAGCCAATATGGCCGGTCCTCAAAAGCTCCAAGAGTGCTCCATTTTGCTCATTTTGTTCTTTGTGTAGGATGGTAGAGTGTAGGATTGATTATAATCATGTTTATGTCATAACTTGTCATAATCAACATGTTGTAGTATGATACAAGTAATGAACAATCATCATTGCGTTTTTTCCACTACAATTTCGGTCCACATGGTAAAATGTAGTCCATTTTGATTTTTGATATTTGTCCCACAAATACTTATAATCATATGTTTAATTATCTTATATAATTAAGTGTTAATTTGATCATATAACAATTATATGACACAAATAAATAAATAATATGTACTTAACATTTTAAGTAATATTTTACCATTATATCAATATATAATTGGTCCCACAATGCTTAGTTAATTTATTTTACAACTCCTTGTAAATATAATTAACTAATTACCTCTATCTCAAAACCTCAACTAATTTAGTAATTTAACGATTAATTACTAAGTTAAATCTTAT
>JAIUZE010001523.1:0-38296 GCA_022085475.1 Heliosperma pusillum | reverse complement strand
CAGGGGTGATCCGCCGACGAGGTCGACGGGTCTCGGCCAAGGTGAAAATAAGCTCGGGTGGTACCACATAAGAACGAGGGGGAGGGGTAGGCTCAGTCTCAGGATCATGGGCAGACAACCGCTCCGTAGACGGGAGACGGTTATCGGAGTCAGGAAGAGATATCCACAGGGACCCCCATACTCGCCACTGAAATTGAGCGTTACCTAACGCATTAATCCAGCACAAAGTGAGGCGCAAGTACTCCTCGTCGACCCTAGGAGCATGTACCTCGGTCAAGGGTGTGTACCGACGGTCTCCCCCAAAACCCAGCAAGTCGCCTAGCCAACCTAGTTGTAACACCCCGTAATTTGAAAGACCGAAATTATATTTGAAAAGTAATAAATTTAATTTATTTTAATTTATTACGATTTATTGAATTTATGATAATTTAATATAATTATTTTGAATTTATTTGGAATTAAAGAGTAGGTTATACGGTTTAAACCCGAACTTCATTTAACTATTCCCGAGTCAACTTAAGTCCCGAAACAAACCCAAAACCCGACTCCTACATGTGCCACACGCCCCAAGGCACCTTTTTCTCTCATTTTAGGGCTTTTGATTACTTTTGATTAAACTAATACAAATATCTAAGATATTTGTAACTTTATCGATCTGTCAACTTAAATTCCGCACCAAATCGCTTAAACCCGGACCCGACTTCTTCCTCCTCCACACGCCTCTCCCTCTTGTCCCTTAGGATTAGATATTTTCATTTCTTTTGATTAAACTAACATAATATCTAATAATATCTAGATATTTACCATAATATCTAGGATATTTATAAAACCTGAGTCAATCCCGTAACAACAAGTTCAAACCCGACTCCCGTTAATCCCCTATATTACACGGTCCAACCTCCCCTCTTACTCACTCATTATCTTTTTATTTTACATTAAATCAACTTAATATCTACTTAATGCCTTCTTTAATATAATCACAATGGTTCTTCGTGTTCTTGATCGTTCTTGAGCAAAATCGTCACAAAACCTTCGTTACTTGGCCAAATCCGTTCTAAATTATATTTCTAGAGTCTCCTCTCCGCTCTTCATCTCCGTGTACGTTTCATTTTCAATTCCGACAAAATCGTTTTCCACACTTTAATTGTTGAAATCAAGTTTTAATACTAATAATGTTATTTTTGTCATTTCTTATAGGAGAAGATTATGAAGACGAGTTTGGTGACTCGTATATTTTAGAAGAAGATTAGTAGACGGGTTTTTAGGTCTTATTTTGGTGCTATTTGATTTTGTGCTAGCTAAGGTAACGATTACTGAGTTACTCGACGAATTAATGTCACATATATTTTTGTTATTTACGGTTTTAAGTAGTAACATGCTAGGTTGTTATTATTATTAAGTTTTATGAGTTTTTAACATATTTAGTGTTTTTGACATGTTGGATGATTTGTTCCTAATCATAATTTTAGTATGAATGATGGTTGAATTGGTTGTTAAAATGGATGGTTGTTAATTAAAACATGTTAGAAATAAATTTGGGGTTGTGTTGGTGGTGGCCGTGACTGGTGGCCGAGAAACAGGCCCGGCAGGCCCGGTTCAGGCCCGGTCCAGGCCCGGCTGCCCGGTCTTGGTTGGCCCGTTAATTGGCCCTTTGGGCTTGTGTCGATACTTGATTGTTTTGTTGTTGTTTTGACGGGTTTTAAATATGTTAAGAATGCGGGAAATATTAAGAAACGATTTTAGAAATGGTTGACCAAAACAGGCCCAAACCAGGCCCGTGGGCCCGGTCCAGGCCCGGTTCAGTCTAGGCCCGGTCCAGGCCCGACTGACCCGTGAGCCCTCCTTTGGGCTTGTGACGGTTTTTGAGTTTATTGTTATTATTATATCATGTTTTGTAATATTTAGCAAGTGAGAAATTTTAATAAGTAAATTATTTAATTAAATGGTTTTCATAATATTATTATTTCTCACATGTTAGAAATTATAGCATGAGATTGTAGTTTAATTTGATATCCCTTAAGTCAAGCGGGTTTCGTAAGAATTAATAATTCACATGTTAGAAATTAGAATAAAAGAGCATGAAATGAATATGATGTTCTTATGTTCAAGCCTAAATGGCTAAGACTCTGTTTCTAGCCGGTTTGACCAAACGGGTTTGGTCAAACTAAGATCTAGTCAGCCCCGTTTTGACTGATGACCCGTCGCGGGACTCGGCTCGGGGATTTGTCTTCAGGTAAGGTTTTATTTAATGAATGAATGAATGAATGAATGAGCCTTAGGAGACATGAGGCGATATGATATTTGAATTGTGATTTATATGCAAACTAGTCATATGATTAGTGACCCAGTTTTTACCGTGATTGTAATGTAGCTATATGTCGTCGTGACTAAGATCTATAAAGAATTATGATTTATGGCGTGTGACCATTCTAATTTAACTGAGTACTTTAGAACATGAACATGGATAGGACTTACTTCTTTAACGAGTAATAGTTCACAGCTTGATAGCGTTGGTGTCCTGGCCGGGATTTTGATACCAAGCCGGGGGCACTTTTGGGCTGCCTAATTGCTTCCACTTTGGGAATGGAGCCAGCGTAAGTACTAGCCAACTCTGCTTAGGGGGTCGCCTAGTAGAGATTCTCATGTACTTTTGGTCATGGGACGGGGAATGGAATAGCTGTTGTCGCTAGGTCTGATCAGTCTAGGACTAGGATGTTTTCCTACCTTGTGGTATAACCTCGAGTTACAGAAGTCGACTTTTGACTGTACTAGGAACTTATGCCTGTTTCTAGACGTATTGGTTCTTTATGTTGATGAATCTATGACTCGTAGAAGGTGAGATGCAAGCCGGCTACGGTTGATAGGAGTTTGGGAAACGGTTGTAACTGATCACATGATAGCTTGCATGAGTAGCTTAGCCTTAATATGCCTATGATAGGTTATATGTTAGTTAATTGTTTCACAACATGAAAAGCATATCGTATATGTTAAGGTTTTGTATTTTCCATATACATCTCTTTTATGTTATTCATGTTTATTAAACTCGACATTTCGTGGCTGGGAGAACTCGGAGTTACTCCCCACTGACTGTGGCTTCCGTGTTTATATTTAATGCGGTCGAACAGGTGGTGAATGCATATTTGGGGTACATTGACGAGCTAGCGAGCGAAGTATTACCTTGGACCTATATTCGGTTCTTAGGATTGTATATTATTATACACCTCTTTTATTTCCGTATTTATACGGGAGATATGTCTCCCGTTTTTAGAACTTCTATGTATAATATTAGTTCCTTTTTGTAATGAACCTTTTTCTTTAAGACACCTTTGTTATGATGAATATATTTAATAGTAGGTTCCGGTTTTAAAATTTACCGATTTTCACTAAAGTGAACCTATTAGAAACGTATTCTCATCTTTTATTGATTTAAATTACTTGTTTATTTTCCGCAAATTTGAGGGGGTGCACAGTTGTAATCAGAGCATTCGCTCCCGGACACGCACGTTTGTGTACCCTAGTATAAATAACTTGACCTTAATAAAATAATAAACTTGTGAGATGGAATGGTAGGATGGGTAGATTAGGATTTATGTTGTAGTCTCTTTGTGCTTGCTAAATGATAAGTACTAATCTGTGTTGTCTTTTGAAAGATGCCTCCGAGAGTTGACAACGCGATCCTAGAAGCTCTTACTCTTATTATACAGAATCAGCAAAATCAACAAAATCAACAGCCGAATCCTATTCCTAATCCTCCTCACGACCATGAGAGACACGGAAGTTATACATTGGTTGCTTCACAACTGTCTAGGAGCAAAGCCAAAACCTATGGTGGTGAAGTGGATCCCATCGAGCTTTCGGAATGGATACGGGAAATGGAGAAGAACTTTTCTCTATATGATGTTCTTGAAACGGATAAAGTCCGTCTTGCTTCCCACTTCTTAGTGAAGGTAGCTGATCAGTGGTGGTCACTTACTGGCCCTACTTCTAAGTTGGAACCTGGTTTTGGTTGGACTCGTTTCCGTGAGCTATTAGAGACGAGGTTCTACCCTGATGAATTGAGGCAGCAGAAACTGAAGGAATTTATGGACTTCAAACAGGGAAGTCTCTCAGTTCAGGAGTTCACGACCAAATTCAACGAGTTGGCTCATTATGCCACTCGACTTATTAAAAGGGAGGAAGACAAGACATTCTTTTACCTGGGAAAACTTTCTCCTCAGGTGAAGTGCAAGATCAGTAGGGGTGCTACTTTCTTTGTCTCTACCTACAACGATGCTATATGGGCAGAGAGTTCAATTCGTGAGATTGCCGACGAGGCTCGTACCTCGTATGTTGCTCCTAATGCTTATGGTAAGAGACCGTTGTATCCTACTTCTCGACCTTCCTTTTCCTCCTCTTACTCAAACAAGAGGAAGAATTTTCAGAGTGGACAAGCAACTAAGAGTAACCGTCCATTCGTCCCGAGCAACAACAACGATCTTAAGGGTCGTATCTGTTTTGGGTGCAAGATGCCTATGCATCCCGGTATTGGCTGTTTCAACAAGCCAATTGTGTGCTATACTTGTCAGAAACCAGGACACAAGTCTAATGTATGTCCTGATAAGAAGAAGACAGCTTCTACACCAGCTACTTCTAGGAGACCGAAGGGTCGAATTTTCATCATGAGCCGCGCTGAGGCCGATGCTCAACCAGACATTGTGACTGGTATGTTTTCAATTTATGAAATACCGTGTTTAATTTTATTTGCTACGGGAGCTTCTTTGTCCTTTATTTCGATGAGACTATCCGATAAATTACCTCTCAAAGCTTCAATTGGAGAAAGTACTCCTATATCTTTACCGTCCGGAGATGTGTTTTCATGCTCTTATGTTTATTCGGACATTCCTATATCAATAAACGGATCTACTTTTCTGGCTAATCTCCTTCGGTTCCCTCTTGAAGAATTTGATATCATTCTGGGCATGGATTGGTTATCTACATATCATGCTCGATTTGAATGCCGTGACCAGAAGATTATTCTCAAACGCCCTTTAGGTACCCGTGTATCCTATCAAGGGGTTCGAAAACAGACCACTGTGAAACTTGTTTCGGCTATGAAGATGGTAAAAGCTATCAAGAAAGGTTACAAAGCTTTCTTATGTGTGGTGACTACTTCTACCACTTCGTCTTTGCCTTCATTGGAAGATGTGCCAATTGTTCAAGAATTTCCAGATGTATTTCTCGATGAATTACCAGGAATTCCACCTGAAAGAGATGTTGAGTTCTCTATTGAACTAGTTCCTGGAACTCGTCCTATTGCGAAAGCTCCATATCGCATGGCACCTACCGAATTGAAAGAGTTGAGAGTTCAACTTGATGATATGATCGCGAAAGGCTTCATTAGGCCTAGTGCATCTCCTTGGGGTGCGCCCGTGCTCTTTGTCAAAAAGAAAGACGGTTCTATGCGACTGTGCATTGATTATCGTGAGTTGAACCGTGTCACAATCAAAAATAAATATCCACTTCCGCGTATTGATGATCTCTTTGACCAGTTACGTGGTGCTTCAACTTTTTCAAAGATTGATCTTAGATCGGGTTATCATCAAATTCCCGTTCGTGAAGCAGATATTCCCAAGACTGCTTTTAGCTCGAGGTATGGTCATTTTGAATTTAAAGTGATGCCATTCGGTTTGACTAACGCTCCAGCAATATTCATGGATCAGATGAATCGTACCTTCAGCGAGTACCTCGATAAATGTGTGGTAGTATTCATTGATGATATTTTGATCTTTTCTAAATCTAAGGAAGAACATGCTGATCACTTCCGAACCATTTTGGGTGTTCTTCGACGCCAAAAATGGTACGCTAAGTTCTCTAAATGTGAATTCTGGTTGCCCGAGGTATCTTTCCTTGGTCATGTCATTTCAAAAGACGGTGTTATGGTCGATCCAGCTAAGATTGAGGCCGTGGTGGAATGGAAAAGTCCGAAAAATGTGTCCGAGATTCGGAGTTTCCTTGGTTTAGCGGGTTATTACCGTCGGTTTGTGAAAAATTTCTCTAAGTTAGCAAGACCAATGACTCAATTGCTAAAGAAGGAAGCAAAGTATATCTGGACCGATGAATGTGAAAATGCCTTCTTGGAATTAAAGAAGAGATTGACTACCGCACCGGTGTTGACTTTACCAGATGATGAAGCTGATTATGATGTCTATTGTGATGCTTCTAAGCATGGTTTTGGATGTGTCTTAATGCAGAATAGAAAAGTCATTGCATATGCTTCTCGACAACTCAGGGTTCATGAAGTGAACTACCCGACTCATGATCTTGAGTTAGCAGCTGTGGTGCATGCATTGAAAACTTGGAGACACTATCTTATCGGAGTTCATTGTCGAATCTATACCGATCATAAAAGCTTGAGGTGCATCTTTACTCATAAGGAGTTGAATATGAGGCAGAGAAGATGGTTAGAGTTAGTGAATGATTATGATGCCGAGTTGATTTACCATGAAGGAAAGGCAAATGTTGTGGCAGATGCATTGAGTAGAAAGGCTAGTCATTCATTGAATGCTCTTAGTACTTTACCCGATGAACTGGTAACAGAATTTCAGAAGCTTAAGATACAGTTTGTTGGGAAAGGATTCGATTATCTTGGTGCTTTGACTGCGGAACCCAATTTCTATCGAGAGATTCGTACTTATCTACCGGAGGATGCTACTTTCATAGCCATACGAGCAAAAATCCTACTTGGGCAAGCTAAGGATTGTGTGGTGGGTAATGATGGCTACCTTCGTTACCATGGTAGAATATATGTTCCGACAGGTGCCGAGTTGAGAAAGAGAATACTTGATGAAGCTCACCTTTCTCCTTATTCTATTCATCTTGGCGGTGTCAAAATGTATAAAGATTTGAGACCACAGTTTTGGTGGCCTAGGATGAAGATTGAAGTAAAGGAGTATGTTAGTAAATGTCTTACTTGTCAGAAGGTGAAGATCGAACGTCAAAGACCCGGAGGTTTGCTACAACCTTTGGAAATTCCTCTTTGGAAATGGGAGTCTATTTCTATGGACTTCGTAATGGCTTTACCTAAAACTTCTAGTGGAAAGGATGCCATCTGGGTTATTGTAGACCGTCTAACCAAGTGTGCCAGATTCGTGCCTATCAAAGAAACTTGGAAGATAGATGTCTTAGCTCGTAACTATGTGGATGAGATAGTGCGTTACCATGGAGTGCCTAAAGATATAGTTTCATATCGTGATCCGAGATTCTGTTCCCGATTCTGGACGGCTTTACAAGAAGCCATGGGTAGTAAATTGTTGATGAGCACAGCATTT
Organism: Heliosperma pusillum; assembly: GCA_022085475.1. Classification (NCBI taxonomy): domain Eukaryota; kingdom Viridiplantae; phylum Streptophyta; class Magnoliopsida; order Caryophyllales; family Caryophyllaceae; genus Heliosperma; species Heliosperma pusillum. The sequence goes on along the minus strand of JAIUZE010001523.1, from coordinate 30,989 downwards.
CATGCCGCTACTGATGGTCAAACCGAGAGGACGATCCAAACTTTGGAAGATCTTCTCCGGGCTTGTGCCTTAGACTTTCACGCTTCTTGGGAGAAGTGTTTGCCTCGGGTTGAATTTTCTTATAACAACAGTTACCATGCTTCTATCAAGATGGCACCGTACGGGGCTTTATACGGTAGGAAGTGTCGTAGTCCGGTTTGTTGGGATCAAGTCCAGGATGATCATGTGTTGAGTCCCGACATAGTGACTGAAACGATTGATCAAGTTCAAGTCATTCGTGAGCGAATGAAAGCTGCTCAAGATAGACAAAAATCCTATGCCGATGTCCGTCGTCGACCACTTGAATTTGATGTTGATGACCGAGTATTCCTTAAAGTGTCACCGATGAAAGGAGTGAAACGGTTTGGAGTGAAGGGAAAGTTGCGTCCTAAATATATTGGACCGTTTCGTGTGCTTAAGAGAGTTGGTCCCGTTGCTTATCGTTTGGAATTACCTCCGAACTTGAGTAAAGTTCATGATGTGTTCCATGTTTCTCAATTGAAGAAGTATATTAGTGATCCGAGTCATATTATTCAAGAAGAAGTGTTGGGCTTGGAACCTAATTTGGCTTTGGAAGAAAGGCCGATTCGTATACTTGAAAGGGCTAGCAAGCAACTCAGAAACAAAGTGGTACCCTTAGTTCGTATCCTTTGGCGTTGTGGAAACGTTGAAGCAGAAACTTGGGAACCCGAAGCTAAAATGTTAGCTAAATATTCCGAGCTCTTTGCTTTAGGTAAATCTCCTTCTTTCTTCCCTCTTTCTATTCGATTTATTCTTTCGAATATTCCGTTCCTTCTATCGAATATCATCTCTTATAGATAGATTATTAGAAGCTTTAGTTAGAAATTTTAGGCATAGATAGTAGAGTTATTACCTTTACTATAGAATTTTTGAACTAAAAGTTTTTTTTTGAAATGTTTAATGATTTCAAGTAGTTTTACCGTCAAGGAGTGTTGAGACTCGTTCTTGGAGACGTTCGATAACTAGTTTTCTCATTTGTTGATGCGAAAATGTATCTTTTAAGTCTTTGACTTGGGACGTCGATGTTCTTAACTGCAGACGAGAACCTTCCGCCCCATTGATAAGACCCTTTATTTTTATTACAAATATATTTTTAAAAGGTTTGAAATAGACCTACATATATGTCACATTCCTCCTTCTAAGTTTCGAGGACGAAACTTTTTAAAAGGAGGGGTGATTGTAACACCCCGTAATTTGAAAGACCGAAATTATATTTGAAAAGTAATAAATTTAATTTATTTTTAATTTATTACGATTTATTTGAATTTATGATAATTTAATATAATTATTTTGAATTTATTTGGAATTAAAGAGTAGGTTATACGGTTTAAACCCGAACTTTATTTAACTATTCCCGAGTAACCTTAAGTCCCGAAACAAACCCAAAACCCGACTCCTACATGTGCCACACGCCCAAAGCACCTTTTTCCCTCATTTTAGGGCTTTTGATTACTTTGATTAAACTAATACAAATATCTAAGATATTTGTAACTTTATCGATCTGTCAACTTAAATTGAGCAACAAATCGCTTAAACCCGGACCCGATTTCTTCCTCCTCCACACGCCTCTCCCTCTTGTTCCCTTAGGACTAGATATTTTCATTTCTTTTGATTAAACTAACATAATATCTAATAATATCTGGATATTTGATTAAAGAAACATAATATCTAATAATATCTAGATATTTACCATAATATATTTATAAAACCCGAGTCAATCCCGTAACAACAAGTTCAAAACCCGACTCCCATTAATCCTCTATATTACACGGTCCAACCCTCCCCTCTTACTCACTAATTATCTTTTCATTTTACATTAAATCAACTTAATATCTACTTAATACCTTCTTTAATATAATCACAATTGTTCTTGGTGTTCTTGATCGTTCTTGAGCAAAATCGTCACAAAACCTTTGTTACTTGGCCAAATCCGTTCTAAATTATATTTCTAGAGTCTCCTCTCCGCTCTTCATCTCCGTGTACGTTTCATTTTCCATTCCGACAAAATCGTTTTCAACACTTTAATTGTTGAAATCAAGTTTTAATACTAATAATGTTATTTTTGTCATTTCTTATATGAGAAGATTATGAAGACGAGTTTGGTGACTCGTATATTTTAGAAGAAGATTAGTAGACGGGTTTTTAGGTCTTATTTTGGTGCTATTTCGTTTTGTGCTAGCTAAGGTAACGATTACCGAGTTACTCGACGAATTAATGTCACATATGTTTTTGTTATTTACGGTTTTAAGTAGTAACATGCTAGGTTGTTATTATTATTAAGTTTTATGAGTTTTTAACATATTTTGTGTTTTTGACATGTTGGATGATTTGTTCATAATCATAATTTTAGTATGAATGATGGTTGAATTGGTTGTTAAAATGGATGGTTGTTAATTAAAACATGTTAGAAATAAATTTGGGGTGGTTGTTGGTGGTGGCCGTGATTGGTGGCCGAGAAACTGGCCCGGTTCAGGCCCGGCTGTCCGGTCATGGTTGGCCCGTTATTTGGCCCTTTGGGCTTGTGTCGATACTTGATTGTTTTGTTGTTGTTTTGACGGGTTTTAAATATGTTAAGCATGCGGGAAATATTAAGAAACGATTTTAGAAATGGTTGACCAAAACAGACCCAAACCAGGCCCGGTTCAGTCTCGGCCCGGTCCAGACCCGGCTGACCCGTGAGCCCTCCTATGGGCTTGTGACGGTTTTTGAGTTTATTGTTATTATTATATCATGTTTTGTAAAATTTAGCAAGTGGGAAATTTTAATAAGTAAATTATTTAATTAAACGGTTTTCATAATATTATTATTTCTCACATGTTAGCCTTATGCTGATATTGTAGTTTAAATAAATTGATATCCGTTAAGTCAGCGGGTTTCGTAGAATTAATAATTCCCCAGTGAGAATTAGATAATAGCATAAATTAATTGATTTTCTTATTTTCAGGCCTAAATGCTAAACTGTCGTTTCCTATCCGTTTTTGCCAAACGGGTTTGGTCAAACTAGATTTTTCCCTTTTAGGTCCCCCCAAAAAATCCCCCCCCCAAGCCCGTTTTGACTGATGACCCGTCGCGGGACCCTGGTCGTGGATTTGTCCTTCAGGTAAATTTTTATTTAATGAATGAATGAATTACCTTCGTAGATATGAGGCGATATGATATTTGAATGTGATTTATATGCAATTAGTCACATGATAGGAAGTTTTTCCCGTGACTGTTTAATTGTATGATATATGTCGTGTTGACTAAGTACTCATAGAGAATTATGATTTTATGGCGTGTGGACCATTCTAATTCTAAATGAGTACCTTAGACCATGACATTGATAGACCTTACTATCTTTAACGAGTATATAGTTCACAGCTTGATAGCTTTTGTGTCACTGGCCTGGGATTTTGATACCAAGCCGGGGCATGGCTGCCTAATTGCTTCCACTTTGGGAATGGAGCCAGCTTAAGTACTAGTCAACTCTGCTTAGGGGGTCTCCTAGTAGAGATTCTCATGTACTTTTGGTCATGAGACAGGGAATGGGTTAGCTGTTGTCGCTAGGTCTGCGCAGTCTAGGACTAGGATGTTTATCCTACCTTGTGGTATAGACTCGAGTTACAGAAGTCGACTATTGACTGTGCTAAGAACTTATGCCTGTTTCTAGACGTAGTGGTCTTTCATGTTTGATGATTCTATGAATCGTAGAAGGTGAGATGCAAGCCGGCTACGGTTGATAGAGTTTGGATTACCGGTTGTTAACTGATTCACATGATAGCTTGCATGAGTAGCTTAGCCTTCATATGCTAGGTTATATGTTAGTTATTTGTTTCATAACATGAAAAGCATATCGTATATGTTAAGGCTTTGTATTTTCCATATACACCTCTTTTATGTTATTCATGTTTTATTAAACTCGACATTTCGTGGCTGGGAGAACTCGGAGTTACTCCCCACTGACTGTGGCTTCCGTGTTTACATTTAATGCGGTCGAACAGGTTTGTGAAGCATGCTTGGGTACATTGACGAGCTAGCGAGTGAAGCATTACCTTGGACCTATATTCGGTTCTTAGGATTGTATTATTTAATACACTCTTTTATTTCCGTATTTATACGGGAGATATGTCTCCCGTTTTAGATACTTCTTATGTATAATATTATTTCCTTTTTGGTTATGAACCTTTTTATTTATGACAAAACCTTTGTTATGAGAATATATTAATGGTAACGTTCCGGTTTTAAATAAAAATTTACCGATTTTCACTAAAGTGAACCTATTAAAAACGTATTCTCATCTTTTATTTATTTAAATTACTTGTTTATCTTTCCGCAAATTCGAGGGTGTCACAATATCTCCTTTGTTACTTGCTTGTTTTGGGCTTGTGACATCCCGTTGGAATCGTAAGAGGATAAGCTATCAGCTCCATTTGGAATTTCTGCATTTGGATGTCTAGAACGCTAGTTATGACCGTTTGAAGTTGACCCTTGTTTTAGTTGGTTTCCAAACAACGTTGTTTTGGAGAGGTGATCTATGTTTCTTATTCATTATGCTTCATAAACTTGTTCTAATGCTTATGTATCATGTATTGATTCATTTTTATCATAGTTAAGTTTATATAATTCCCTATTCTCATGTTTTGTGACGGTTTTTGGTATGTCCCACTTTGAGTCGGTTTTTACATAAGTTACGGTTTGAGCACTAATTTCCTATGTGCTTTGTGCTCTCATTCCCTTGGCTACCTCCACGTTCGAAAGGCTGGAATGTCGGAACGAGGATGTATCCTACTGCTTAATTGCATGTGTTAGTGGGCATACGACGACGTTGTTGGGAGGCGAACGCATTGCGTTGATCGACCTGGCCGTCAAATGTTGTGTACTTGCGAGGTGGTGATATTTTCATGTAGCGTACCGCTTGTTATGAGGCTTGTGCTCTTTTACGCCTCTTTCGTGAATATCGACCGAATTTGGGGTACTCGGCGTCAATGATTGACTGAGTCTTGGATGCGAAATGTTTATCGCATGTCGAATCGGAACACGTTTATTCCGAGAGTCTGGCCAGATTTAGACTAGGACCGTATTATTATCGTCGTGCTACCAGGAGGAAATTGGTCTACATATACGAAATGTTTATCGTGTATGCGTTCAGGGAAATGTTTATCACGTGGATGCCTTTTAATCATACTTGCCATGTACACAGTGCTAGTGCGTTTCATTTACCGTGAGAGATGTCGTCAATGTATTGGTACGTTTGAATGGATGATTATATGATTGATTACTTATGATCTTCGCATAACTTGGTATAGTTTACTTGTCGAGTCTCAATCTTATCAAACTTATACCGCTAACGGTGAGATGTAAGCCCTAGTGAGCGTATTCGGTTGCCTAAAAGTGTCTTCCCCGAGTCTTTGTATAACATGATGGATTCAGATTTGTATTCCATATGCTCTTATCCTTATACATTGAATTGCCTATCTATCCTTATCGTATTTCACATGTATATCCATATATGCATGCTTCTACTTTTGTATTTCCTTTTATGTACGTTTAATGTGATATAGCTGGGAGAACCCGGAGTTACTCCCCACTGACTGTGGCGTTCATGTTTTTCATGAATGAACAGGTTGCTTGATTTGGATGGCTTTTTGCTTATGCTATTTTGGGTTCGGGTGTGAGCTAGCGGGCGTTGTCCCTGGAAGATTCACCTGTAGTCGTTAATTAGCTAGTTTGCTAATCACTTTGTCATTGTTACCCTTTAGAGAGACTACGTCTCTTATTGTATTATATTTCGTACTTTGGTTTGTAATATTTGACACTTCTCGTATACTTCTTCTTGCATGTATAAAAGTTTTAAAAACATCGTATTTTTCGCTATTTAATTCTCATGCTTGTTATGTTTTATTTCCGCATTCGCGAGGGTTGTCACAGTTGGTATCAGAGCTTTATCGCTCCCGACGCACACATGTGAACCCTAAACTTAAACTACTTGACCTTGAAATAATAAATGAGAGATGGGTATAAGTTAAGGACTTTACTTGGTAGTCTATTTGTTTATGCTAATTGATAGGAATAACTTAATTTGTTTTTGTTTCTTATGAAGATGGTAAGACCACGAGTAGTAGAGAATGTCATGTTGGAAGCTCTTACACAAGTATTGAAGAATCAACAGGCTGCAGCTTTAGCTCAAGCCAACCAAGTTCCCCCTCGTAGAGAAGATAACCATCAGGGAGGCTACGCTTGGGTAGCTTGGACAAATAGCTAGGAGTAAGATTATACCTTACGGTGGAAAGTCGGACCCTACGGAGCTATCAGAATGGTTCCGAGAGATGGAGAAGCAGTTTGATCAATACCAAGTTCGTGAAGAGGACAAGGTGAGGCTCGCAAAGCACTTCCTTGTAAGGGAAGCGGATAATTGGTAGGCTATTACTAGTGCCACCGCTGTTCTTGAAGATGACTTCAACTGGGCTTGTTTCAAAGCTCTAGTGGAAGGTAGATTCTATCCTATGGAGCTTAAGCAACAAAGGCTCAAGGAGTTTATCGGCTTTAAGCAAGGCAACTTGTCGGCTCAGGACTTCACTACGGAGTTCAACAAGCTTGCTCATTTTGCTCCGAGGCTTATCCGAGATGACGAGGACCGAGCCTTCTATTACCGAAACAAGCTGAGTGCCGTACTTCAAAGTAAAGTGAGGAGGAATACTACTTCCTTTGGGGATCTTTATGATGATGCCTTGTGGGCCGAGAATTCCATGAAGGCTATTAGGGATGAAGCTTTGATGAATAATCCCTCTCCTTCTTTCACTCCTAGGCCAAATGTTTATGGGAAGAGACCGTTTATTCCGTCTCCTTCTTACTCTTATGCCAATAAGAGGAGATTTAATCCTCCTTCAAATGCAAACACAAGAGCTCCTGCTCCATTCATTCCCCGAGCTACCTCTAATGTGGCTCATAGGCCTTATGCTCCTCAAGCTCAAGCTCAAGGTCGTCAATGTAACCGTTGTAGACAACCATACCATCCCGGTGTGTCTTGTTCCAACCGACCTTATATTTGCTACTTTTGTCAAAAGGGTGGTCACCGTTATGATGATTGCCCCGATCAAAAGTTGCCCCCTCCTCCTGCTAAACCGAAGGGTTCTATCTTTGTTATGAGCCGTGCCGAAGCCGATGCTCATCCAGAGATCATTACGGGTATGTTCTCAATCTTAAAGCAACCGTGTCTTATTCTATTTGATACCGGTACTTCTATGTCTTTTGTGTCTTCGACTTATGCTAATAAATTATCTATCGAGCCTACATCTAGTGAGGATACTCCCATATCCTTACCATCCGAAGATATTATCTCTTGTTCTACTCTTTATCCTAATGTCCCAATATCTATTTCGGGCTCTATCTTTCCCGCTAATCTCCTTATGTTCCCTCTAGGAGAGTTCGATATAATTCTAGGTATTGATTGGTTAGCATTGTACCATGCTAGGTTCGAGTGTCGTGATCAAAAGATTTATTTAAAGAGTCCTTTAGGAGTTAGAATAACCTATAAGGGATCTCATCCCCGAAAAGGTGTGTCTTTGATTTCCGCAATGAAATTGGTGAGTATGGTAAGAAAGGGTCACCAAACTTACTTGTGTATTGTGACTTCTTCAACTACCTCTTTGCCAAATATTGAAGATGTGCCTATCGTTCGTGAATTCGTTGATGTATTCCCTGAAGAATTGCCCGGGATTCCTCCCGAGCGTGATGTTGAGTTCTCTATTGATCTTGTACCTGGTTCCGGACCCATAGCCAAAGCTCCTTACCATATGGCTCCGACCGAATAGAAAGAATTAAGGAAGCAGCTAGATGATATGATTGAGAAGGGTTTTATTCGACCAAGTGCCTTGCCTTGGGGTGCTCCCGTTCTCTTTGTGAAAAAGAAAGATGGTTCTATGAGGCTTTGTATTGATTATCGTGAATTAAATCGGATTACAATCAAGAATAAGTATCCTTTGCCAAGAATTGAAGATTTGTTTGATCAACTAAAGGGTGCTTCTACTTTTTCCAAGATTGATTTGAGATCCGGTTATCACCAAATTCCTGTTCGAGATGTTGATATTCCGAAGACCGCTTTTAGTACAAGGTATGGTCATTATGAGTTCAAGGTGATGCCTTTTGGATTGACGAATGCTTCCGCTATCTTCATGGACCAAATGAACCTCACATTTAGTGAGTATCTTGACATGTGTGTGGTGGTGTTCATTGATGATATTCTTATTTTCTCCAAGTCCGAAGAAGAGCATGCTATTCATCTAAGGACTATTTTGAGTGTTCTTCGTCGTCAGAAGTGGTATGCTAAGTTCTCCAAGTGTGAATTTTGGTTACCTAAGGTGTCTTTTCTTGGGCATGTGATTTCTAAAGAAGGTGTAATGGTGGATCCTTCCAAGATTGAAGTTGTGATGGATTGGAAAAGTCCGACCGATATTAGAGAAATTCGAAGTTTTCTTTGTTTAGCTGGTTATTACCGTAGATTTGTCAAGGATTTCTCTAAGCTTGCTAGACCAATGACCCAGTTGTTGAAGAAGGAAACCAAGTTCCTATGGAATGAAGCTTGTGAAGCCGCGTTTCAAGAGTTAAAGAAAAGGTTAACTACCGCTCCGGTGTTGACTTTGCCTGAAGATGGTGTAGACTTTGATGTCTATTGTGATGCTTCTAAGATGGGTTTGGGTTGTGTTCTTATGCAAAGTAGGAAAGTGGTGGCGTAAGCTTCGAGGCAGTTGAGAGTTCATGAAGTGAACTATCCTACTCATGATTTGGAATTGGCCGCCGTTGTTCATGCTTTGAAAGTGTGGAGACACTAACTCATTGGAGTTCATTGTCGTATATTCACCGATCACAAAAGTTTGAAGTACATATTTACTCAAAAAGAGTTGAATATGAGACAAAGAAGATGGTTGGAATTGGTGAATGATTATGATTTTGAGTTGTTGTATCATGAAGGGAAGGCTAATGTTGTTGCCGATGCTCTTAGTAGGAAAGCTTCTCATGCATTGAATGCTATGCGGGTATTACCCGATGATCTTTGTGCCGAGTTTCGAAAGTTGAAGTTGGAATTCGTGGAGCGTGGATTTGTTTATGTTGGTGCTATGACTGCCGAACCTGTTTTTCTCCGTGAGATCCGCGAAAGCCAAGTTGATGATCTTACCTACAAGTCTATTCAAGCCAAGCTTTTTGAAGGTAAAGCTAAAGATTTCAAGTTTGATGATGAAGGTGTTATTCGTTTTCATGGCCGTTTGTTTGTGCCTAATGCTCTTGATTTGAGAAAGCGAGTTCTTGATGAAGCTCACCTTTCCCCTTATTCTATTCATCCTGGTGGTGATAAGATGTACAAAGACTTGAAGCTATATTTTTGGTGGCCGAATCTAAAGGGTGATGTTGTGTCTTATGTTGGAAGATGTCTTACTTGCCAACAAGTGAAGATTGAACACAAGAGGCCCGGTGGATTGCTACAACCTTTGGATATTCCACTATGGAAGTGGGAATCTATTTCTATGGATTTTGTTATGGCTTTGTCGAGGACCGTTGGAGGTAAAGATGTCGTTTGGGTTGTTGTTGATCGTTTGACCAAGTGTGCTAGATTTATTCCGATCAAAGAAACTTGGAGTTTGGATCGACTAGCGAAGGCCTATGTTGATGAGATTGTTAGATACCATGGTGTTCCTAAGGAGATTATATCCGACCGAGATCCGAGATTCTGTTCGAGATTTTGGAAAGCTTTGTAAGAAGCCATGGGTAGTAAGTTGTTGATGAGTACCGCATTTCATGCCGCTACCGATGGTCAGACCGAGAGGACTATTCAGACTTTAGAAGACTTGCTTAGGGCTTGTGCACTCGACTTCCAATCTAGTTGGGAAAAGAGTCTACCGTTGGTGGAGTTTTCTTATAACAACAGTTATCATGCATCGATCAAGATGGCTCCTTATGAAGCTCTTTATGGAAGGAAATGTCGGAGTCCTATATGTTGGAATCAATTGAGCGATGTTCGTGACTTAGGCCCCGATGTTCTTGTTGAGACTATTGATAATGTGAAGGTCATTCGTGATAGAATGAAAGCCGCTCAAGACCGTCAAAATTCTTATGCCGATATCCGAAGAAGGCCATTAGAGTTTGAAGTTGGGGATAAAGTGTTTTTGAAAGTATCTCCAATGAAGGGTGTTAAACGGTTTGGTGTTAAGGGTAAATTGAGCCCGAAATACATTGGACCCTTTGATATCGTGAAAAGGATTGGTGTCGTTGCTTACAAGTTGGATTTGCCCCCGAATATGGCTAAGGTTCATAATGTATTCCATGTTTCTCAATTGAGAAAGTATGTTAGTGATACAAGCCATGTCTTTCAAAAGGAAATGCCCGAGCTTGAACAGAATTTATCCTTTGAAGAGAAGCCGATTCGAATCCTAGATCGCAAGGATAAGAAGTTGAGAAGTAAGGTGGTTCCTTTGGTGAATATCTTGTGGAGATGTGCTAATGTCGAAGAAGAGACTTGGGAAACGGAAGCTTCTATGCGTAGTAAATATCCGAGTCTATTCCTTTAAGGTATCTTTCTTTCGCTCAAGTTTCGAGGGCGAAACTTTTTAAATGGTGGGGTGATTGTAACACCCGCAAATGTACCCTATTTTAATAGTAAAAATATTTTTACGGATACTTTTTAGCGAAATTTAGTTTTAGTTTAGAATTAAATTTCCCGTGTCGAATTTGGAATTTCCGAGTTCGTATTTGGATATTACGCGAAATTTCAAGTGAATCACGTCTTAAGACGTCTTTGACTTTTCTTGACTTTTTCCACTAACTCCCCTCATACTCACCCTAACCTAATTCACTCACACAACTCAACTCCTTCTTCCTCACTAAGAAAACCCCAAAAGCTTAGTTTCCATTTTGATCCATCTAAGATCGTCATAACTCTTTCATTTCTCCCACAAATTCACGTAAGTTCGTCTTATTCTTCCCCTCTCATCTTCCTCTATCCGTATTGGTAATAAAATTACCGTCTTTCTCGCTTTTCAAACTTTCCGTCTTTCTCAAGGTGAAGAATATTCATCTTTTATTAACTATTTGTAGGTGGTGGGTGACCTTCAAGATCCCGACAAAGACTACTTCTTGATTGAAGAGGACCTTGACGCGGAGTGAAGACGCATAAAGGTAACGGTGAAGGGTTACTCGATATCATTTACGTGTTTTATGTGTTTTCTATGTTAGTAATCGTATTTAGAATAGGATTAGTAATCATAGGAATCGTGTTGTTGATGATGGTTGTTGTTAGTTGTTAATTGATAGGAGAATTGATGGTTTGTGATGGTAAATGAGGATTTTTGTTGTTGATAACATGTTAGGATTTGTTCGTGCCTGAGTCCAGCCAAGGACGCTGGCAGCGTCGTGGGACGCTGGCAGCGTCGTCCGGCGCTGGCAGCGTTACTCGCTGCCAGTTTTCCAAGTCGACAGCAGTTTTCCTGCACTGACCCCGTTTCGTAAAATGATCATATCTCCTTCAGTACTTGCTTGTTTTGGTCTTGTGACATCCCGTCGGAACCGTAAGAGGATAAGCGATCACCTCCATTTGGAATTTCTGCATTTGGATGTCTAGAACTCTAGTTATGACCGTTTGAAGTAGACCCTTGTTTTAGTTGGTTTGCAAACAACAATGTTTTGGAGAGGTGATCTATGTTTTTATTCATTATGCTTCATAAACTTGTTCTAATGCTTATGTATCATGTATTGATTCATTTTTATCATAGTTAAGTTTATATAATTCCCTATTCTCATGTTTTGTGACGGTTTTTGGTATGTCCTACTTTGAGTCAGTTTTTACACAAGTTACGGTTTGAGCACTAATTTCCTATGTGCTTTGTGCTCTCATTCCCTTGGCTACCTCCACGTTCGTAAGGCTGGAATGTCGGAACAAGGATGTATCCTACTGCTTAATTGCATGTGTTAGTGGGCATACGACGACGTTGTTGGGAGGCGAACGCATTGCGTTGATCGACCCGGCCGTCAAATGTTGTGTACTTGCGAGGTGGTGTTATTTGCATGTAGCGTACCGCTTGTTATAAGGCTTGTGCTCTTTTCCGCCTCTTTCGTGAATATCGACCGAATTTGGGGTACTCGGCGTCAATGATTGACCGAGTCTTGGATGCGAAATGTTTATTGCATGTCGAATCGGAACACGTTTATTCCGAAAGTCTGGCCAGATTTAGACTAGGACCGTATTATTATCGTCATGCTACCAGGAGGAAATTGGTCTACATATACGAAATGTTTATCGTGTATGCGTTCAGGGAAATGTTTATCCCGTGGATGCCTTTTAATCATACTTGCCATTTACACGATGCTAGTGCATTTCATTTACCGTGAGAGATGTCGTCAATGTATTGGTACGTTTGAATGGATGATTCTATGATTGATTACTTATGATCTTCGCATGACTTGGCATGGTTTGCTTGTCGAGTCTCAATCTTATCAAACTTATAACGCTAACGGTGATATGCAAGCCCTAGTGAGCGTATTCGGTTGCCTAAGAGTGTCTTCCCCGAGTCTTTGTATAACATGATGGATTCGGATTTGTATTCCATATGCTCGTATCATTATACATTGAATTGCCTATCTATCCTTATCGTATTTCACATGTATATCCATATATGCATGCTTCTACTTTTGTATTTCCTTTTATGTACGTTTAATGTGATATAGCTGGGAGAACCCGGAGTTACTCCCCACTGACTGTGGCGTTCATGTTTTTCATGAATGAACAGGTTGCTTGATTTGGATGGCTTTTTGCTTATGCTATTTTGGGTTCGGGTGTGAGCTAGCGGGCGTTGTCCCTGGATGATTCACCTCTAGTCGTTAATTAGCTAGTTTGCTAATCACTTTGTCATTGTTATCCTTTTGAGAGACTACGTCTCTTATTGTATTATATTTCGTAGTTTAGTTTGTAATATTTGACACTCCTCGTATACTTCTTCTTGCATGTATAAAAGTTTTAAAAACATCGCATTTTCCGCTATTTAATTCACATGCTTGTTATGTTTTATTTCCGTATTCGCGAGGGTTGTCACATTGGGACTCGGGTGTCGGGTTTGACTTTGACTTTTGTTGACTTCCGGGTTTGACTCTATAAGTTCACTTTAAATATTAATGTTTCGAATATATGATAATCCCTTCGCTTGTATCGCATGTTTTGTGACGGTTTTTGATATGTCCCACTTTGAGTCGGTTTTACAAATGTTATGGTTTGAGCACTAATTTTCTATGTGCTTTGTACTGTCATTCCCTTGGCTACCTCCACGTTCGTAAGGCTGGAATGTCGGAATAGGGAGTGTATACTTACTGCTTGATTGCATGTGTTAGTGGGCATATGACGACTTTGTTGGGAGGCGAACGCTTTGCGTTGATCGACCCGGCCGTCAAATATTGTATACTTGCGAGGTGGTGTCATTGCATGTAGCGTGCCGCTTGTTATGATGCTTGTGCTCTTTTCCTCCTCTTTCGTGAAGGTCTACCGAATTTGGGGTACTCGGCGTCTATGATTGACCGAGTCTTGGATGCGAAATGTTTATCGAATGTCGAATCGGAAAATGTGATTCCGGGAGTCTGGCCAGATTTAGAGTAGGACCGTATTATTATCGTCGTTCTACCAGGAGAAAATTAGTCTACATATACGAAATGTTAATCGTGTATGCGTTCAGGGAAATGTTTATCCCATGGATGCGATTTTAATTATACTTGCCATGTACACGGTGCTAGTGCGTGTCATTTACCGTGAGAGATGTCGTCAACGTATTGTACGTTTGAATGGATGATTATATGATTGATTATTTATGATCGTTGGATGACTTGGCATGGTTTGTTTGTCGAGTCTCAATCTTATCAAACTTATGCCGCTAACGGTGAGATGCAAGCCCTAGTGAGTGTATGGTTTCCTAAGAGTGTCATCCCCAAGTCTTTCTATATTATGATGGTTACGGATTTTTACTTCATATGCTCTTATCTTTATATATTGAATTGCCTATTTATCCTTCTCGTATTTCACATGTATATCTATATATACATGCTTCTACTTTTGTATTTCCGTTTATGTACGTTTAATGTGATTTGGCTGGGAGAACTCGGAGTTACTCCCCAGTGATTGTGGCGTTCATGTTTTTCATGGATGAACAGGTTGCTTGATTTGGATGGCTTTTTGCTTGTGCTATTTTGGCTTCGGGTGTGAGCTAGCGGGCGTTGGCTTGGATGATTCACCTCTAGACGTTGTTTAGCTAGTTGCTAATAACTTTGATGTTGGATAGCATTTTGAGAGACTACGTCTCTTGTAGTATTTTATATTTTGGTTTGTAATTATTGACATTCCTCGTATTTTATCTTAGCATGTAAAAAGTTTTAAAACACCGTATTTTCCGCTATTTTAATCACATGCTTGTATGTTTTATTTCCGCATTCGCGAGAGTTGTCACAATAAGTCAAACGGTTGACTGATCGATCACAGATACGAGTTATAAAGTTACCTCGTAGGACATCGTGACAACGTTATGGAGTCCTAAATGTTTAAAAACATTCGGTGTCAGGTCGTGGATTGGACGTCCATAGTGTTCCTAGAGTCTTCTTTTGACTATCGACTGTCTCTTGAGATTAATGCAGTTTTTGGGTGACTTTAGTTTCTTTCTCATGGTCGACCGTAACAGGAGGCTAAATAGATTTTTACTGGGTCATTTCATACTGTGCTTGTATCTGCAGGATTCGAGTTGAAGAAAATATCCAACCTTTATCAGGTTTTGTTATTTCTCAGGGCCACTCGAGGAGTTGTAACTCAAATGCATGGCTACGCTCGAATAATGATTCGTTTATCAGTTAAGTTACTCTCTAGTCGGGAAAACCACTCTTGATATTGATCACTTGTAAAATTCGACCTTTGTGAATACGGACTTTGCAAATTGTTTTACATTGAGTGGGAGAAATTTTGGATATGAGAATCGGTTATCGCACATACACTTGTAAGGACAAGTGGGAGATTGTTGGAGCTAGTGTCCTCCACATTTAGTGTGATAACATGTATAAATCTCTTACAGGTTCACAGGGTATACTTATTATTCTTATCAGTTGATTAACGTTTATCGGTAACGGTTGGCTTGCTAGAAGTTTGACGTTATTGTCATTTTAATGGCGGTGATCAACTGGTCCCTAAAAGTCACACCTAAAGGATGTGTTTGAGAGATATGATTATATGAATAATATAATCATATTGATGTCTTATATGACTAAAAGGTTATTCCATGTATATGACTAAAAGGTTAGTCAATGTAATGATGATACGATTATTTAATACGATTAAATAATACTAGCTGAGACGAATTAAATGTTAATTCGTAATTGAATATAAACTATTATATCTAATTAATGTATATAATGTAATTATTTAATACGATTAAATAATGCAAGCTTAAACGAATTAAATGTTAATTTGTAATTAAATATAAACTGTTATATTTAATTAGAAAATTATAAATATACGATATTTATAGTTGACGTATATATTATACAATATTGTCATAATAAATTATGTCAGTCCGGTATTAATAAATCGACTACAAAATGTTGTATGGACTTATTAATATATGACAACATAAATGACAATAATAATATATACACATATTATATATTAAATAAATAAAAGAGGAAGACTCTTATCTGGACTCCACTTCCTAATACAAGTAGAAGAAGAAGAGGGAGACTCCTCCCTCTACTACACTTGTCTTACACGGCCAAAAAGAGGAGTAGGAGAGTTTTATATAAACTCCTCCTCTCTACATAATTCATCATTCATAACTTGACACAAAAATTATCAATAATTTTTGTATTCTTTCTAGCACAAGAAAAGGCATATCTCAGAGAATCTTGGGTGCAACAATTAGGAGAATATCGATCTCGATATTTGTTCTTAGGCCATATTGCTAGGACCAAAGGTTGATTCTAATCTTTATTCTTTTCGTTTATGACTCGTATTTCATATATTATATTTTCGTTATAATCCTTAAATTCATGTATGAAATATACCGATATTTCCCACACGTCAAACTCTAATGAGCCAATCGTTACCGATTAATGTTGACCAGTTGACTATAATATTTGTCATTCCTTTGTATTCTTATTATTGAGATTTAATTATATGATCGCACTATTGTTGAGGAAACTTACTCCAACAGGCTTCTGCTGTCATACTGCCGAAAATCAAATAGAAATCACATAATTTACATGTAGCATATTGGTGGCCTAAAATGGCGCAAAACGAGCTACCCCTTAAAAAAGAATCTTTAAAGGAAATATATACGTGTTTGAAATGACCAGACATGTGTAAGTGCTTGAAATGACCAGACATGTGTAAGTGCTTGAAATGACCAGACATGTATAAATGGTTGAAATTACCAGGCATGTATATGTGTTTGAAATAACCAGACATGTATAAGTGTTTGAGAGAAAGAAAGAGGAGTGAAATGATTCCCTTAAAAAAGAAAATGAATAAGTGAGCTCATTCGGCGGCAATGTCGACTTCCGTCTTGAAAAGCGAACCCAACAAGGATTAGGCAATCCAAGATGAAGTTAGTGAAGAAACTGATGAGATTTTCCTTTATTATTCTTATCGAATTTCAAATGCAAACGCAGATGTCCTTCTGTTTACATTTAAAATAGGATTGCCTACGCATTCATTAAAAAAATGAAATCAAACCGTGTGCGTAGTTCGAAAATGTAAAAGAATCATTGTTCGAAGCAAGAGCTTGTAATGAACTTAGAAAAAGGTAGCGTGTGCTTTGTACTTAATGACATGAGGATATCCAAATGTCAAAATGAAAAATACGACCGAGAAAGCGAACCCGACAAGGATTTGGAAATCCAAGATTGATACCGTTCTCAGACTGCCTTGGCACATATTGCAGAGTCTTGTCGAGAATGGGCCACTAGGAGGGTGCAGAGAAATGTGCGAAATGTCAGAATGCAAGAGCATAGCGACATTAATTTTGACTGGCCAGGGGCCGGTTTTATTTCGTGTCGCACCAGCGGCACGTATGTTACGCGAGGCGCGTTTTGTGTTTTTTTTACCTCAGAATTTGAATGATTTTTGCCCTCTTTACAGTAACAAGCCCGGCGAATTACGCAAAACTAATAATATAGAAACAAAATACTTTTGTGACCGTATAAGCTTAGTTACATCCATCGAATTCTTAGATGCTAAACAAGGGTAAAAAAAATGGGATGGAGTGGAAGGTTCTAATGGTGTTAGAAGACACTAGAGATCTGTGTATCTCTCTCACTCAGCTAAATGAATGAAAGGATGTCCCAAAGGGCATGGAGACATGGTAACTGCGAATCGATTCGTCTGAAATATGTGAAAAGATGACTATTTGAGGGATTTTGTTTTGTCTGTAAATTTTGACTGGAGATATTTTTTTTTTTTTACACTTTCAATTTATATCGATTGACTGGATTTTTTTTTCCTTGATTCGTGAATTTGAAATATTTGTGACTTTTGATTTGAAGTTGTTGGACTGTTTTTTTTTTATATAGTTTTAGGCACGATTGCACTGAAAATTTGGTTTGACTCTCGAGTGAGCTAGTTTTCTATTATCCATGGTAAGGGTATTAAATTGTTTGGCATACTAAGCAATTTGTCTTTATCTGGTAGTCATATGAAATATAGGAATTGACGAATCAGGTAGAAAAATGGAGTCTCCAAACCTAGAGGTCACCTTGAGACACGGCGATCAACGAATTTTCACACCACAAGATATGGAAAAGGTGGTAAATGCACGCTCTTGTTAAGGCTTATTCTAAGAGGTCGAGTGATATACACTAAAGAGATACGACTAAAGTATTTTGAGTCTATTCTACTAGTTAAGGGTAAACAGTAGAACACGTGACTAATAAAAAGTACATGTGCTCTTTTTTTCTTTTCTGTTTTTTGCAACTCAAAGAGGACTAGAATGGTCCTATTTATTAACAAATGCTAATATAGTGAAGACAAATAGCCCCTTTTTAGATGTCGTCCTCAATTCTTGTTCCTAGCACAGTTAAGTCTTTGAAAGACTTTATGTTTTGGTATCTCAGGTGGTTTGCATAAATAGGTCTCAAATTGTCCACGAACCTTTCCACAAGAGTACCTTCATCTGGACGTTCAACAAGTTGTGTTCTAGTCTTCCTCCACCTACTTAGGAAGTCGGTAAGAATCTATAGAGTACGCATATTGACTTGAATTTCAGCATTATCTGCGTATTGCTTGGCGAACTCAATTGCGGAATCATCCCAGGTTGCAATTTTCTTATGTTCCAGAGAATAGAACCACTGCTTGGGAATGGTGTTGAGAGATGAAGGAAAGATCCTTAGGAACTTCTTGGGTTTGATGCCTTTGATAGACATATAATCTTTTAAGGCACGAATGTGAATCAAAGGGTTCTCAAGCCCCTTGAACTTTGGGATGTCAGTCATGTTGAAGTTGGTTGGCAACTTGTGGTACACGGCCTGGTGAGGGACCACGGGATGGAAATGAGGAACAAGCGTAGTGAAACGCATTTGTGGAGTCGCCACCAATATTTATCAGACATTGGAACCGTTTGAATACTTTAGGCCATGTCAAGACACAAATTAATGACATGAACACTAAGAACTCGTTACCCTTAGCATTTTATGTAACACCCGTAATATTAGCCGTCGCAATTTAATAATATTATATTTATATTAGTTAGCGTAATTTTAGATTTAGATTAGAACTTAGCTTTCCTTGTCTAATCTAGCAAATCTGAGTCCATAATCGGACTCTACTCGGAATTTCATGTGAGTTACGCCTTTTGTCACATGTTGGGCCTTTTTCCATTCTCTACTCACTTAACCTAGACCAGCCCACACTCATTTTTCCACTTAACTTTTCAGCAAACATATCCCTCCTTCATCCTCACCAAACCCCAAAACCCTAACCTACATACTCTCACCATTGTTGGACAACACAAAGCTTCCCATATTCCACTCAATTCTTACTCAAATTCGCTAATTTTGGGCTAGTTCTTCTTATTTTCTTCTTCTCTTTCTTTTAAGGTAATAAAAATCCCGTCTTTGTCACTTTCGTTTTCTCATCTTTTTCTCAAGGTGAAATAGTCATCTTTTTACATGAATTTGTAGGAGGAGACCTTCAAGATCCCGACAAGGATTACTATCTTGTGGAGGATGACTTAGTAGACGAGTGAAGACGTAAAAAGGTAACGATGAAGGGTTACTCGATATCAATATGTGTTTTAATGTTTTAATTGTAATTTTAGTTAGGAAAAGATGTAATATTTGCCTTAATTTCATGAGCAAATGTGCTAGTTGTTCCTTCATATGTGTGAATTCATCTTCTATGCTTATATTTCACTAATCATTTGCTAAGATATGTTCAAGTTGTTAATTATGCCTATTTATCATGTTTGAACTTGAGTTGGGCAATAAATGTGCCTTGTTTTGCCTTAATTGATTTTACCCAATGATTGGTGATGATTAAGATGCATTAAATGTGGTTTGATGTTGGTAAATGTTGTTGAAATTGAATGAGTATCAAAGGAGTTTTATTTTAGGTTGTTGTTGAAGTTGATTTTCGTGTATGTGTGTCTCAGCCGGCTGACCGGCCGCCGGTCACCTCAACCGGCTGGGAACCCCCTAATGTGAATTGGTCAATTTTTAGGATTTTGTTGTTGTGTGAGTCCCAGCCGGCCGACCGGCCGCCGGTCCCCCAACCGGCTGCGCACACCTGTGTAAGTTTGGTTGATTTTGTTTAGACTGCGAGTCCCAGTCGGCCACCTGGGTAGCCGGCAGCCGGTCACACCCACCGGCTGGGGATCCCCTGTATTTTATGGTTGTTGTTATGTGTTGCTGAGGTACCAGTCGGGTACGCGACAGCCGGTCCACCTGACCGGCTGGGACCCCCTGTGATTCTTTCTCATTTCTTTTCCATATGCCTTCACATGTAATAGTTTATACGGCTTGTTTATCTTATAAACTTACGTAATAACATTATATATTCATGTTTAAAATATATGATATCTCACATGCTTATATCACATGTTTGGTGATGGTTTTTATATGTCCCTTCTTGAGTCGGTTTTGCCTTATGCATTGATTTGAGCACTACTTGTTCAGTGCTTTGAACTCATTTCCCGACTACACCCTATCCTCGTTAGACTGGAATGTCGGGGCGATGCAGTGTATCCTTGATGCTTGTATGCATGTTTTAGTGGGTATATGACGACGTTGTTAGGAGGTGAACGCAATACGTTTATCGACCCGGCCCTCAAATGTTGTATCCTTGCGAGGTGGTGTCATTGCATGTAGCGTACTAGCTTGAATTTTGACTATAGATCTCTTTCCGCCTCTTTCGTGTGGTTTAGCGGAATTTGGGGTACTCGACGTCCTTTGTGTTGATCGAGTCTTGGATGTGGAACGTCATACCACATGTCGAATCGGGAAACGTCTTATACTGAGAGTCTGGCCAGGTTTAGACTAGGATCGTATTATTATCGTCGTCCTACCGAGAGGATTAGAGCCTTGTGTGTGCGAAACGCTATATCGTACACGATTCAGGGGAACGTCTTACCCCATGGACATGTTTGTCTAAGTCATGAGTATACGAAACGTCTTATCGTATACGGTTCAGAGAAACGTCTTATCCCGTGGACTTCTATTGACTTGTCTTGCTATTGTACATGATGCTAGTGCGTGTCATTTACCGTGAGAGTTATGTTGTTATATCTGTATGTTTAGATGGTTGTTTGCAAGTTGAATCATATGTGAACATTGAGTTGGATTCTTGCATGAAATAGGTGATTGAATTGGTTTGTATGTTGAGTCCCTACCTTATCAAATACATGCCACTAACGGTGCGATGTAAGTCCTAGTGTGTATATAGTTGCCTAAGGGTGTCATTTCCGAATCGGTTCATAGCATGATGCTTATTGTTTGGCATTTCACACACTTGTATCATATTATCTTGAAATGAATGTTTGTACTTTACATGATTCTCTTGTACATGTGTTTCTACATGCTTAATTGTCGTTTATGTATGTTTACTTATGATATGGCTGGGAGAACCCGGAGTTACTACCCACTGACTGTGGCGTTCATGTTTCATGAATGTACAGGTACAGGTCGGTGATACATGGGGTTGAAACTAGTGTGAGCTAGCGAGCGTCGTTTCATGATGATTACCTATTACCGCTTAGACTCTTATACCATTAGAGTAATTGTATTTTTGGGACCGTTGTCTCCCTTGTAGTGATTTGACGACCTTTTCGACACTACTACTAATTTGTTTATGTTGGATTTCGCCTTCTGATAATCTTTGCGAAGCATGCCTTAAAAAGTTTTAAAATTTCTCTAATTTCCGCTGCATGCTACTTTTTTATCTTTATGCTTTCGCGAGGGTTGTCACATTCTATGTCTAGAATGACTCTCATAGATGTCAATAAACACGGATGTTCACAAAGAACTGGAGTAAGGGGTGAGGGTACGTATTAGGAAGGTCTATAATCGAACATCTAATCCCGCCCGCCTGGATAGTGGCCTCTACTAATGATTATGGAAATCGTTCGTATTTGATATGTTATCGATTGTATGCATACAATGCAACATCCAACGTTTTAATCCTAGCATGTGAATTAGACTATGTCGGTGAACATGTAATTAGTACTCAATTATGTCGAAATCATGAATTTAGAATGAATTATGTACGAAAGGCAAGAAAATCATACAATTACAATGACTAAAATAAGATTACAACGGATTACGGGATCTACGTTAGAAATATATCCAAATCAAAGGTTTGAAAGAAAACAAAAGAAAATAAATTGACGGATTAGCAGTGATATTAGACTTAATAGTTGATTAAATATATAACTAAAGGTACGCCGAAACGATAATAGAAGTTGAGAGACGGAAACCAGCCCAAAACAAGCGCAGTAGCAGTTGCGTCCTTTGGAAGAGGTGCAGCACTTGTTGCGTTTGTTCTCGAGTAGGGTTCTGGCTGTGAAGCCAGAATCGCAATCAATTAATGTTCGTTGGTATTTATGATTTATTATTGATCCAAAACTCGAGTAAAAGTAGTTTAGCATATTAAATTACAAGAGTAATTGTATCAATTAAGAATCCAAAGATTTGATATGAACGAATCGAATTCCTGAAACCTAAATTTGATTCAAAGACAAAAACCCGCTAATATTGAATTATTAGAGATCTAGGACGAGAACAAGACGATTTATGAAAGATTAAAATATGATTTATGTATGAATAAAAATAAAATAAGGAAAGGAAAGGAAAACAAAAGACGTAGAGACCAAAGGAACAAGAAGAAGAAGAGCAGGAGCAGGCAACCTCTGGAAGAGGCGCAGCAGATGCCGCGACTCTTCGAAGAGGTGCAGATGCTTCTTCGTTTCTTCTCGATGTATGATGACTACTAAAAAAATTTTATGAAAAGGTTTTTGATTAAAATTGGTTTTGAACTTATTTCTGACATAAATCTTACATGAATAATATGAAAATACATACAAATATATACAAGATGGGATTAACACCCTCATAACACCCTCATACTTACATGTTGACGAAACGAGATTAAATAAGATGCGTTTTAGCGACAGCTCGACTCGAATGTATCCAGAAAGTGCCCTTGTTAATGGACTAAGATTGATTAAGTTGATTGACAGTGTAGTTGGTCAGATTGGTCGGTTGAATGCAAATGTGACGGGTACTCAGAAGGATTTGAGCTTACGTGGTCGATTGATTAAGCACGTAGATGTCGATAGCTTAGAGCAAGGTCTAGAATGAAAAGAGAGAGACGAGAAGAGGCGGAACACTCGTGTGCCTTATAAGTGAGAACGGACCTCTCCTTTTATAGTAGAAAATGTGAAAGAGTCATAGAACTGTTGGAGTAAGTGTCCTCAACAATAGTGCAAAAACTTAATTAAATCTCAATAACAAGAATACAAAGGGATGATTAACATTATAGTCAACTGGCCCACATTAATCGGTAACGATTGGCTTACTAGAGTTTGACGTTACTGTCATTTGACGATGGTGATCAGTTGTTGATCCTTTGAGGTCACACCGAAAGGACGATTCCCTAATCAAGAATATTAATTAATTGTATAGCGATACAGATTAATTAATCAGTGAGAATTATATCTTATTGTAATATGATTAAATAAGATTCAATTTGGTAATTTAATTGTTATATTACTAAGAATGCTTAATGTTTATGAAATATTTGAGATAAGCATGATTGGTTGATTATCATTACAATTAGTTGTAGATTATATTAAACAAATATGAGATGACCCATTTTATATATTTGGGATTATAAATTATTTCTTAAAATGTTAAGTTTAATTTATTTGTTATGAAATTGCATTTAAATTAGTTAAATGCATATTTATAGGCCAAATCACATGTCACATGTCACATATGTGACAAATGACAAAATCACAAAATAAAATGGACAACCCATTTTAACATTAGTGCAGCGGTTTGGGGTGGTTGGGTAGGGTTTAGGCTTTAAGTATTGTTCTAATTGAGATTAGACAATATGATTGCTAGCCTCAAGACCTCTAGCCTACCCTAGTGCTTTGTGAAGAGAAAAAGCAAAATCTCACCCTCCCCCATGAAGAGTGGCCGGTTGCCTTGTGCATAAGAGGAAAAGTTTTTCCTCTTAATTGGGCACTAGATCTCATATTTTAATTACTACTTCTCACTAGAAAATATATACTTAGAAACTTAAGAAGTTTCATAGAACTATTGTTCTAGTACTTCCTTTGCATTACTAAGTGTAGTAATAAGAGTTTTAGTATTTACATTTTAAGGGTTACTTACCTATTGTTCTAGTAAACCAATAGTTAAGTGATTAAGGGGAAGTCTAGGTGCAACTAATTGGAGTGTTCTATACTTGGAACTAGGAAGATCATCCCTCCATCATAAGCTCAAGAACAAGAATAAGAAGAAGTCTTGTTCTTGTGCCCTTTACTCGTCCAAAACAACATTGTGAGGAAATTTTTTTCTTCTCTTTAGTTTGCATGAACTAGATCTAGGAAACTAATTAAATGGTTAATTAGATAATCATAAGAAGAGTCTTATGGGTAGGTATATGAACCTAACAAGAACAACTCAAACTTTAGAAAGAACGGGCTGGGGAAGGGCGCAGCAGGACTGCAATCCTTTGAAGAAGCGCAGCGCCTGCTGTGTCGTTTCCCCAGAGGTTTCCTACAACAGGAGAAAGATTTCCACGCTTCTATTACGGAATTGTGGTTGATCTATAATTCCCTTTTAAAAGATTATACGAGATAATTTTATTAAAAAGATAGAATTTGAAAATATAATAAAATAATCATACTATTTTAGAGCGTTCTGACTCGGAGTTTTTAAAACGGTTTATAGAAAATGAAGCAGTTTTCGACCCGGACTCCAAATGAACTCTAATGACTGTCAAAATGCAAAATGACCGTACCGGCGCGTAGATGACGACCAAGGGGGAGACACAAGTATTTGAGCTATCACTTGACGATAAACTTACGAATTGTCAGAAATCGTTTCGCGTACCAAACACGCGGCCCAATCATCACTGGATGGTTGGCGGAAGGTGTAGAACTGAGGTATCTACAGAGCCCCCACTTTGACTGAGGCTTGGACAAGGCAAAAGTCAAAGTATAGCCATCAGGTCAATCGAAGATTACAACCTGACGACTATGGCGACGCGAGGCGGTTCAAGAAATTTGAACCAAGGACTTGTCGTCGGGAACATTTTAAAGTATGTCGACCAATGGGGAGGGTCGTTTAAAGTCCGCTAGACTACGTATAAAAGCTCGCCAGCCAAAAGAAGGAGTCATACCTATGGCATCTTCTTATGAGGGATGAGGTTGCGATGTGAGGCTCGCCAGCCGCTTGAATGGGGTTGCGTTATGAGGCTCGCCAGCTGCTTGAGTGGGGGCGCGTTATGAGGCTCGCCAGCCGTTTAAATATGGTGCGTTATGAGGCTCGCCAACCGTTTGAATAGGGTTGCGTTATGAGGCTCGCCAACCGTTTGAATAAGGTTGCGTTATGAGGCTCGCCAACCGTTTGAATAGGGTTGCGTTATGAGGCTCGACAGCCGTCATATGTGAGAATCTGCATGTCTCTGTCCTCAGGCGAACTCTCATTGGGGAAACATATATTGAAAGAAATTTGCGAAACTTGATATATGTAAGACTATGTCAGGATTGAATCACTCCATGGAATTTGCTCGGTTGTGGCGAGCAAAATATCGATGATAAAAGACGGGCCCACAAATTGTATGTCCGAAAGGTGGGTCCCTGCTGAGACGATAATATTATGTGACGGTTTTGAAGCCTGTCAAGGCGCGGGTATACGGAAGATTCTATCAGAATCGAATCATTCCGAGGGATCTACTCGGTTGTGGCGAGCAACATCCTGATGATAAAAGACGGGCCCACGGATTGTATGTCCGAAAGGGGTGTCCCACATTGCTTGTTTCTTGTTTTTTTTTTATTTGAGAAGTGACGAACGATCGTCAATTAAGGAGCCATTCGATCTTTGCAGGAGATCAAGATGTGATCGAGCATGTCGCAAGCCCGATGCAAAGATAATTTACCCATACTAGGCTAATAACAAATTAATGTAATTAGGGACGTAGGGGTCAATCCTCAGGGAGATGGTATTTCCTATAGATTATTAATCGTCTCACAATTGAGTTTTATCTAAAGATTTTCTGGGTTTTGAGGTTTTGAATTCAAAACTAATGAAGAACATAAATAAAAACAAAATAAAAGCAAACTTAAATGAAAACAATAAAGCAAATGATGACTTAACAATAATGAGAAGATCTAGGGAAGTAGGTTCACACATGTAGATTTACATATTGATGAAATTGGATTTAGGATATGCAAATAATTCATTGCGCGTTCGTAAGAATGGTGTTCATTACAATCATAGATCAGATGGTCTAGCAGGCATTTAGGCGATTTACTAGGTCTTAATCCACTATGTCATGCTTTGTCTGTTCAAATCTCGTATGTCTACCTTGGAAAAGAATTCGTTCCATACTAGTCAATGATTGTGATCAAGAATCGTCAACTATCGTTAAAGTCCAAACATGCATAGACACAATGTTTTAAAAGCACAATTTCTTTTATCCAATTATCATCTTTTAATCAATCCAACATGTCTACCCTACACCCTAGAAAGGTGACTACTCACTCATGATTATGTTTATGTTTAAGATGATATTAACAATGAAAATTAGGATAGACATATTTAGTTGGTTTTTGACAATACTTTAGACTCTCTATGTGGTGATAATAACGACGCTATTTGACAATCTAAGGAATGAATTTATGATTATAACAACATAAAAATGAATCTTAGAATAATATGAATAGAAAATGACAATCAAATAAGGAACATAAAGAACTTTAAACAAAGGATAAATTAGGAATACCTAGGGACGATCAACAATGGAAGTGATAACGATAATAGAAATCCTTTACATAGAATAATCGTTCCTTGAATTACAATACTTGTACCCAACAAAGTAGACTACAAAGATTGAAATTCTTATTGAACTAAACTATTGTTTTGATAAGAAATGGACAGAAATAAACTAAGAACAAAAGACAAAAGAAGAAGGAAATCTAAACTAGAAAGACTAAAAACTAAAGAGAAAAGAAAGGAGATGTTGTGAGTTGTATGAGATAGAGATTGAGATGGATGTGGATGCTTTGAGAAGAGGGCTAGAGCATCTATTTATAGTATTAGGGTTTTGTGGAGAAGAGGTCGGGCATTAAACACATAGGACAAAGATAGGAAGTTGTAGCCGTCATGCTCGGATCAGCACACATCCCCGATCGGGTACACACTTACCCGATCGGGTAAGTGGACATCTAGAAGCTCTTGACTAACGTTTCATCTTCCTTCGCTTTCACTTGACTTCCATCATTCCCCTTGACCTCTCCAATCGGATTTATTGATAGGATTTGATGTAAAGCGATGAGTCCTTCCGCCTAACTGATTGATCTTCCGACAACTACGAAACTGTCTTTGCTCCTTCTGTCTTTCGAATTAGTGAACCTTCTTGAAATGCCTTTGATATGGTCAAGCTTTCTTCTTCAAATCGTCGGGTTCTAGGCAAATGCTCGGGAAAATAGAAAAAGGGCGTAGAAACGTCACTTTCCCTACAAAACAGGTTAGAACACAGGAATTCGCCTGGAAGACGATATTAGCTCATAAAATGACTTAACAAAGCACAAATGACATATAAAACCGAGCTAAAGTGGGGGTTAAAATCATACAAATATTCACTTATCAAACTCCCCCAAGCTAAACCTTTGCTTGTCCTCAAGCAAACATAACAAACACTACCAGCACAAGGTTGCAAGCATTGGCTACTATACCATCAAGAAACAAATCTCAACGTCAAACTTTGAAAACATAATGAAACATAACCCAACAACAACGTGGGCAAGAATGATACATAAACATGGCTGAGATTTACATAACGGCGTAGCACAAAGAATTTCACTATAGAATTTTCGGCTCTTGCATGATCTTTTGACAAATGGACTCTCACGGCACACTCGAACACTCAATGCATGTAAAAGGTGATTTCTTTATGTGTAAATGTTTTTGAGACACTCACCTATCTACGACTTATGAAAATGTGTTCGCAGTCTAATATGGTAAACAATTCAAAACACAAGTCAAAGATGACAATGCACATAGAAAAGAAGCCGAAAAATAAGAAGAAGGTTTTGGGAAATGGGTGAAACGTGGACAAACAGTTATGGTCATGTGAAGGTTAGAATGAGCTAGCAACTGACCAATGATAAATGAATACTCAATCCAAACTTTCGATGAATTTCCAAAAGACGAACAACAAAGCCAGAAGCAACAGATTGACTTATTACACACGAAACACAAGGGTAAACTCCTTCTATTGATTTGACATTTTGAGGAGATACTCACAACTTCTTCTCTTATTTCTTTTTCTTTCTCAAATTTTCTTCTTTTTTTTTTCTCTTTCGAACACAACATCACTTTTTGAACAATTTCGTTCTTCCAAATTCACTTTGACCGATAAGAACAAATCTTCTCAAAATAGCACCCACACACCATAGTCTAGCTACTAGCTCAAAAGGTAGGCAGTTTTTACATGTAGCTATTATTTTTGTGAAGCATTTGTATGAAGGGGCTAATTTTGAGGGGCAATTTAAAGTGAAAAAGGCTTCAAATCATAGTGAATCATGAATGCAATGCTTATAGAAATGAAATGAGAACCATACTTATGCGTTTTGACATGACACACATCACAAGGAGAACTACACACACCTATTTGAGACTAGGTATAGATGTACCAGTCTAAGGAGGTTCTACCTTACAATATATGTAGTTGCCAAATGTCAAGATCAAGCGTACGCATCTATAGATTCATTCCATGCCTACTGTGTACAAGACTTCCCCATGTATGCATAATTCAAAGAATATTGAATCATTATAGTTTGAAAGTTCTAAGTTTGGGAAATGTAACATGATAGCATAATAAATAAGCAAGCAAAGTATGAAAAGCATTCAACTGTGTTCAAAATTTAAAAATCTTCTCTCTAAAATCTTCTCTTTCTCTTATTCAAAATTTGAAAAATGATCAACTAAAATGCAAAATGGGAAAATGCAATCCCTCCCCCAAGCTAAACATCACATTGTCCTCAATGTGAGCACAAAGACTAAACATGCAACGAGATGTTTAATGGGAAGAAAGGAAAAAAATGAAAGAAGAATGAAGTTTACTAGCCAGCGCGGACTCTCCCAAGCTAGCTTTTTGGACATGACAAGGAAGATCTTCATAGATTCTTCAAAAACTCTTTCATCTGCAAAGAAATCTAACAAAACAACGTAAAAGGGAAAAAGCAAAAATAAGAAATGCAAAAAGGGAAAAACACTGGTTGCCTCCCGAGAAGCGCTTGTTTAACGTCCTGCTCGACGAATTTTCCTATGAAATCATTGGGTTGGGGATGGACGCTCCGTATAGACAATATCTAAACATCCGATGATAGAATTGCTATAGTAAAGTTTCAGTCTGTGTCCATTGACTTTGAATTTCTCACCATTGCTAGTTATTAGTTCCACATAGCCGTACTTGCTAACATATGTGACAGTGAATGGTCCAGACCATCGTGATCGAAGTTTTCCCGGAAAAATTTTCAAACGGGAGTTGAAAAGAAGTACTTGGTCACCGACATTAAATTCTTTCTTAATTATACTCTTGTCGTGCCAACGCTTCGTTTTCTCTTTATAAATTCTAGAATTCTGATAGGCTTGCAAACGAAATTCTTCTAACTCATTGAGTTGCAAAAGTCTTCTATCAGCGCTAAGCTTAGTGTCTAAGTTGAGTTCTTTGATAGCCCAGTAAGCTTTATACTCTAACTCGACAGGAAGATGACAGGCCTTTCCATAAACCAACCGATAGAGAGATGTCCCAATCGGGGTTTTGAAAGCTGTGCGATAAGCCCATAAGGTGTCATCGAGCTTATTACTCCAGTCGGTTCTAGATCTTGAGACTACTTTCTGAAGAATTGTTTTCAACTCTCTATTTGAGACTTCTACTTGACCACTCGTCTGTGGGTGGTAGGCTAATCCTCGTCTGTGATACACACCATATTTGGCAAGCAGAGTGTCTAACTGCTTTTCTCCAAAATGAGTTCGTCGATCACTAATCACGGCTCTGGGTACACCAAAACGTGGAAAGATGATCTTCTTAAATAGTCGTATCACAGCTCTAGCATCATTAGTGGGGGTGGCAGTTGCTTCTACCCACTTAGAAACATAGTCAACAGCGACTAAGATATAATGATTTCCGTTAGAAGAAGGGAATGGTCCTTGATAGTCAATACCCCAGACATCGAATATCTCAACTTCTAGTATGCCGTTTTGAGGCATTTCATGTCTCTTGGATATTTGACCCATTCGTTGACAAGCGTCACAAGCCATAACAAAGTCTTTGGAATCTTTAAACATCGAGGGCCAGAAAAACCCGGATTGCAAGACTTTGGCTACGGTCTTGGACGGACCATGATGACCACCATAAGCAGTTGAGTGGCATCCTTCTAAAACTCCTTTAACTTCCCACTGGGGGATACATCGTCTATAAAGACCATCTGAGCACTGCTTGAAAAGATAAGAATCATCCCAAACAAAGAATTTTGCATCATGCAAAAATCTCTTTCTTTGGTTATAAGAAAGGTCAGAAGGTAGCTGTCGACTGACAAGAAAATTGGCCATATCAGCATACCAAGGAGAAGCGTTAGTAATCGCCATTAATGAATCATCAGCAAACGAGTCATTAATTGGTGTTGCCAATCCTATTTCAGTTACTCGTATCCTTGAGAGATGGTCAGCGACTACATTCTCTGCTCCTTTCTTATCCCGGATCTCTAGATCAAACTCTTGAAGGAGTAAGATCCATCGGATAAGTCGAGATTTTGCCTCTTTCTTTGAAAGCAGATATTTCAAAGCAGCATGGTCAGTGTAAACAATGACTTTCGATCCTATAAGGTAAGAACAGAATTTGTCTAAAGCGTAGACAATGGCAAGAAGTTCTTTTTCAGTGGTGGCATAGTTGATTTGGGCAGGATCTAAGATTTTACTAGCATAGTAAATTGCATGAAGGAACTTTTCCTTTCTTTGCCCTAAAACAACTCCAACGGCATAATCACTCGCATCGCACATAAGCTCAAATGGAAGATTCCAATCAGGTGACTGGATTATAGGTGCGGTGATTAAAGCGCGTTTGATTTTGTTGAATGCCTCAAGGCATTCCTTTGTGAAATTAAAAGGTGCATCCTTAAAAAGGAGCTCAGTCAGGGGCTATTTTAGAAAAATCTTTTATA